>JAQYXR010000227.1:0-140496 GCA_030545055.2 Neoaliturus tenellus
ATCTAGCTGAAAGGCAAAACAACAACATAAATTATTAATATCAACACTTAAAACTAACAACACATCATTATTAAAAACCAAATAATTCAACACAACCAAATACCATCATTATTCTTAAAATTAATACACCTTAATGCTAAACACCTCTTAAAATTAATACACCTTAATGCTAAACCCAACTTATAACTAACATCGCAATGCGCAAATTATTTCTTAAATTAAATACAACTTACAACTAAACACACACACACACATACCACATTGCATTAAAAAACGCAACGTAGTATAAGAAGTTCAAATATATATAGGCCTACTATATATTTGAAACCTCTTGCTGAGTCGCCAACACCTTTCGCTATGAAAGTTTGTTGGCGACTGAAGCAAAGATATAGCTCCTATCGCTCCTCGGGTTTTCAAGGAGTGGGGGAAGTTGTTTCACTCCAGTACAGTGTTCAATCCAGTCCAATTCACAGCGGTGTAAAAGGAAGGTAAAGGAGTGGGAAGCGGCGCATGCGCAACAACACAAAACCAAGGTTTGAGGTTAGAATTATCATGTGCAGTAGCGCTAAAGTGAGTAATCCAGGACTAGGCGCATGCGCATAGCATAGACTCATTCCTATCCGGAGAACTCGTTGCATGCGCAGCAGGTTTGAGGTTAGAATTATCCATGGCAGCTGCCATATTTAGTCTGGTTTCACCACATAAAGTCAACAACCGGTGGTGACCGGCCATTGACCTGGAGGAGTGGGGGAAGGAGTGGGGGAAGGGGGAAGGGGGGCTCCATTTTTTCGGGGGGGAGGGGAGGGGAGGGGGAGGGGGGGAGGGGCTCCATTTTTTCGGGGGGGGAGGGGGGGAGGGGGGAGGGGGGGGAGGTCATTGACCTTTCCGGTCGGTCATTGACCCCAAGGAGTAGGGATAGACACAGAACCCTACTTCTCTTACTACTCAGGTGAAAGTCGGTCAACCAGTCATTTGCTTGCCATCTGCCGCCATCTGGCTGGAGTTATTGCCTCTATAAAAGTGGGTAGTTTATCGCGCTACAAACATTCATTGCCTCGCATCCGCTCGGTCATCATCTCTCGTTAGTTTTATGTTATGACTACTTCACTTACTAGGTTTGAGGTTAGAATTATCCATGGAATAGCCTTCGTAAATTCTAACCTATAAAATTACTACTCTGGCTTTCTGTTTCAATTTCTTTTACACTTCATTTTATATCTCAGTCTTCTTTTAACTTCTGAACTTAACACATCGGTTATGATGACTGCACAATGTTTAAAATTAAAGCTTTTGCGAACACAACACATATTACAAAGTACTTCTAAACCTTCAATTTCAAAGTGTAGAACTAATTTAAATAGAGTTAGGAAGAAGTACAGTTTTAACCCATTATACTCTTCAAAGACTTCGCAGGTTAATGTTGATGATAGTGTTATTTACAACATTTTGCATTCTATGTTACAATTCAACAACTTTGAACTTGTTACACCTATCGACTGTGTTCAACAAGTTTTTTTTATTTTACCCCTACTATTCCTCATATAAGCGCTGTCACCACAATTCCTACTTCATGCTCCTCTATTCTCTTCAGCTGAGCTAAGGTTTGAGGTTAGAATTATCCATGGCGGCCGCCATGTTTAATTCAGTTTCACCACATAGAGTCGGCAACCGGTTATTGGTCTAAAGGAGTGGGGGAAGGGGTGGTGGGGGAAGGTTGCCATTTTATAAACCCTCTCCCTAGGCGGCGCTTCTCATTCGATCGCCAACTTTCAAACAATAAACACCTCTCCCATGGCACGAATGAATTATCCCACTATCACCAACTAGTTCAACTTTCAACTATTTCTGGTGGTAGTTGGATAGGCTTTTTTAAAACTTACTCTGGATGACCTTGACATACTTTCCAAGCCCCAGTTATAACTGTTAAATTTCAGTTTTAAATTAACTCTTAATTCATGCCCAATTCTACTTCAAATTCAGGGCATATGCTCTCGCCATCTGCACCCCAGCATCTGACGCCATCTGCTCGAGCAGCTGCTCGGGCAGATGGCACGACTTCCGGCGCAGAAGTAACCAAAACACACTACTCGCATGCTAAAATAATAGATATATTTTTATTTGTTACTAAAAAAAGGAATTACAATTTTTTACAAATACGATTACAACTAACTCATTATTAACAACACAATAATGTTAACATTACGGAAACTAGTTAAAAGACCAGGATTCTTAAAAATAGGAGAGCCTATACAATAAATATCAGCAATAAAAGACAAACAAGTACCAGATAACACATATATTAAAGACAATACAAAAAAGAGACTTTCTTATGTAAAAGTATCATGAGGGGAAATAAATTTTCAAAGAAGATTGGAAAATTTTCATATTTATATTTACATAGGTCGATGATCCCGATTTGCCTGAGATCCCGCCAGCGCCGGCGGTGGCCCCTCGTCCGGGAGTTGGAGGACGCGGACGCGGACGCGGACGCCAACCGCAGGGCAACAGAAACAGGGTAAGAATACAGTGAGCATGTGACAATTTTTGGAAACTGTGGTTATTTTAGGTTTATATTTAAGTAGCACATGTAAACAGTAGAAAAATAACATTTTCACTTCCAAATTAATGTACATCCTTTCATACTACAATTTAAGATATAAAAGTAGTGGCTCTTTGGCGACTTCAGGCCATGACGTCATCACGATGACGTCACCGACGATGACGTCACCAATGACGTCACTGATGACGTCACCTATGACGTCACTTGACGTCATTATGTCACATAAATGACGTTTTGATGACGTCACCGTCGATTACGTCACCATGATGACGTCACTGACGTAATTTAGGTCAAGGTTACGCCGAAACCTAAAATTTTTTGACACTTTTGCCGTTTCTCGCACTACGCTTCGTAGTTCAGTCAGAGGCCCCGTGACCTTGACGACTTGGAGCGAATTTGTGATGAGAAACAGCAAAAGTGCCAAGTCAAACTCGAGTTTGCGACATGACCTTGCCTAAACCGTCATGCACTACTCCTCAGAGGTCATTGAACCGGCACAGCACCAACAAATGCATATTACTGTGACCTTGAAAACTTAACAACACAGTGCCAACACCGACACCCTACGACAAGTCACCGAGCGACTGACCATCCGGCTCCGCGTACTCTAGGTATATGGGGAAGTGGTGAGGGGAAATTTCAAGGTCATTCAAATGGAGTTTTAAAAATGTCAAAGAGTAGAAAGACTACTCTTGTGCTTCTTGGGCGACTTCATCAACTTCCAACGGATCTGTAAACCAATCCGATCTGTAGCGGCAGGAGTCCAGAAAATGCGTGCACCATCCATCAGGTTGTCCGTAGCACTTTCTAAACTGGTGAAATTAGATATGTGGAACTTAACACACCGTTGAGGACAACAAGTGTAAAAGTACATCGACTTGTAGACCTTAAAAGTCTTTAGTTCTGGTGGTGACAGCTGTTGTGTCTTGCATTTACATCTGCAACATCCGAAGGATTCACATTTCCGGCAAGCCAACCCGTCCACCTGCCATCTTGGTAAGAGGAAACACTTCTCCTTGCAGCAATAGCGTGTTCCCGGCTCCTCCAAACACTTCTTCTCACATAGACGACGCCCGGCTCCTCCAAACACTTCTTCTCACAACAGGAGACGCGTTTACCTTCCATAATTGATGTTGCTTTGGTGAAGGCGCACGATGAAGTGATGGTGTGGTCAGTGAGAATGGAGCACATATAAACCAAGGCGAGTGGAGGTGGAAATTTCAAGGTCATCCAAACGGAGTTTTAAAAAAGTTAAAGAGTAGAAACACTACTCTTGTGCTTCTTGAGCGAATTCATCAATTTGCAAAGCTTCGGTGTGCCAATTAGACCTGTAGCGACATGCATCAATGTAATGTTTGCAAAAGCCGGCGAAATGAGAGTTGCACTTTCTGCAGTCGGTGAGGTTGTAGAGTTGGAATTCCACACATCGTTCGGGGCAACAAGTGTACATATGCCCCCTGATTTGGTAAACATGAAAGGTCTTTAAATTTGCTTTTGGTTTTTTCCATGACTTGCACTTACACATGCATCTCACAAAAGCGTCACATTTTCGACAAGCTAGTCCATCTACTACATCACAGTCCAGGGGCCATGAAAAACACTTTTGTTCACAACAGTATTTGCGTTCATTCTCCATGTTTTTGATGTTGCTGCGGAGAAGTCCCACGATGAAGTAAAACTGCAACCAGTGAGAAAGGGTCTTATATAAATAGTAGTCAAGTGGAGGTGGAAATTTCAAGGTCACCCAAATTGGGTTTTAAAAAAGAAGGAACCCTAAAACCTGTTGTCCTCTTCTTCTCCTCCCGACTCGTCCGTAGGATATATGGGTGACATCGGTGAATATTGTGGTGACTGTTGGTCTTCACCTCTGCTGCTATCCGACCAATCATAATCCAAACCGATCTTGAGCTTTATCCCCGGGTTTTCCAGGAGTATAGATCTCATTCGATCGCAGATGGCTTCCAAATAATGCACACTGTCAATTGTCAACTTCCAACTAGCTGTGGGTGCATCTTCGGTGGTAGACGTGACTTCGCAAGCAGGTGCATCCGCCATGGTTGTCAAACGAGCAATGATGTGTGATGTGGAGATTCATGAAGGTATTGATGAATGGAGGGGGTTGGTCCAGTGGAGGGGATCGGACATGTCCAAACATGTTCAAGGCCATTCATTTGAAGTTTTAAAAAAGAAGACTTAAGATGTCATGTTGAGACTTGGTGACTGGACCTGCCTCCCTGATTCTTTACACTCAACACCGTTAAGACTAATAATAAGGTACGATATGAAGATGATGAATAAAATCAACATAATCATTAACAGGTATCCATTCACTAGCATTATATTTCCATGTTGGAGTTGCTTTCTTCTCATCTATTCTCCTCTCCAATACATCTACAATATCAAAGATGTGTTGACATCGTCCACCTTCCCTCACAACTTCTCCTTCATAGATAGGTGGAACATCTATACTTGCTATCTCAGTTGTTACACGCTTGGCTGCTGAAGACGGAATGGTGAAGTTTAGCCCTCTGTTACCCAAGTGGTCCGATGGTGAGGGCGGGTAAGTAGTGGAGGGGGAATTTTCAAGGTCATTCAAATTGTGTTTTAAAAAAATATCTTGCTACAGAACTTTCAAGATTGTTAGTCAGTAGCAAGATAGATTTTATTTATTTAATATATTATACAAAAATACACATATTCAATCAAAGTGAGGATACAAAATACAAGTGCTAGTCAACTAAAATAGTCCAAGTTGGGGCTTGCTCGAGTCCTGATTGAAGAGTTTGGAGTTGAAGAAGCCATTGGAGAAGACGGACGTTCCTCCTCTTGATTTGTAGGATGAACACATTTCACGTTGCAAGCATACATTTGTATGTTTAGACGATAACCTCGTCCTATCATCAACTGTAGTTCCTTGTACAATTCTGTGAGGTCTTGTTGAGTCCTTATGATGGTCTCTTTATAACTGGCACACCTAACTGTTAGAGACATCTTGATGCTGCTCGTGTGACGGTTGGAGGTGAAATGAAGTTGAAGGTTAGCGCATGGGTGTAATATGAGAAAGTGGTGGGGGTTAAATTGATTTTATCATTATAAAAATGCAAACTTTTTACAACGATATAGAGGTGCATAACAGACATCACATTTATCTGTAGGAATCTGAAACTGGTACATTGGAACTAAAAGATCACTATGGTGAATTCCACCATCTAGCAATAACCGTCTTAAGTTTTCATGTACAGCCGCTTTACCGCAGTTGATGCAAAACGTTGTACCATCAACAAACTTGAACCTAGAAGACACAGAGTATCCTAAATTTTCTTTTTCATAATTAGTTAAATCTTGTTTTATCACCTGCGGTATGTTTTCTTTCAAGCAGTGTTGAAATAAAGTTGGATATGTAATAATTCGTCGCAAGCAAAGCTCGTAGAGGGTGCTCATCGTTTGTTAGCTGGCGGCAGACTGACTGTTTTGGATCCGAGCATTTATAAATCCCAGTGGGGTGGGAGTAACCGTCGTATACAAAGGTCAAGGTCACCAGCCGAGTTTAAAAAAAACAACATATCAATACGTGATGTAATTCACATATTGATATGTTGAATTTTTTTGGTTTTTATGTTTTTTTTATGTTTTTATCATTTATTTGTTTAAAAAATACATTCAGATATTTACAATAGTGAAACTTAAATCTAACACTGCTGCTTCTCGGCAATGTGGATGGTCAACTCGGTGGAATTGCTACCCGTACAGCCGTGGGACACCAGGTATAGACAGCCGGGTTGAATAGAGCGAAGATCCTCGTTTTGTAGAAGATGAACGAATCTCTTGGGCAGGTAAACCTGGAACTTCGGTTCATCCCCCGGAGTAAACGGCGCCTCGCTGAGACTGCAGCAGATAGCCTCCCCAACAGTTGTTTCCATTTATTTTCTTCATAGAGTGAATGATGTAATGCTTCTCGTCTTTAAGTTCCGAACACTTCTTTAAAGGTAGAATAGTAGACTTGGAGTGAGCGTTAAACTGCTCCACCAAAGTTTGCAGGAATTGTTGCGATGCCATGATTGCGTTATTGATCGTCTTCTTCGTCTTGCTCGGAGATGTTGTCGTCTCGGAATCTCGAGTAATACTCATGCCAAGTCTCGGTCTGTTCCTCGCTTATATAGTCTCTGTTACCCCCATCACTGCCCCCTATTTCTCCACTTTGAAGATATGATGCAATTTTGTAAGCGTTCTTTAACGCGCAGTGTCTGTCTTTTTCATGTTCCAGACTTTTCGTACAAATATAAACATTTTCCGCCGTATACTTGTAGTTTTTGTCTATCTCTACATCATTTACTGGGACATAAGTAAATTCTTAAATCCATCTCTTCTTTTCCAATCCTTTTGTATAAATATTGGTAAATTTGTTAGAAAACTGTCGCATGATGTAATACAAGTCCGTGTAACTAGTAAAACCATCGTACCAATCGATGTGATGGAAATATTTCCAAATCCACCTGTTGGTTGTTGCAGCCTTGGTGGTTAAAGAGGAATAAGAACAAGGTGGTTTGAAAAGAAATGAATACGGAACATTTGTATTCATATCGAAAAACACAAGTTCTTTTATGATAAATCTATCATCGTTACCACGAAACGCTTGAAACTCTATAATACCAGGTTTGAACTTTACCTGTTTTTCCATGTCTATTGCGAAGGTGACACCTCTGCTCATGATGAAGTCTGGAGTAAACTGATTTTTACACCACGGTAGGTACGATTTTTATACCAGGCCGTACAGTTGTTGGCGCGTTGGTGTATATTTAACGTGGGCACCGTCCCCGGTAGGCCTAACCCCACAAAGTGTTTGATATTGTTTTAAAAACTAACCATTGCAGTGTAGTTGATTGTCATCTAAGTTTCCATCTTTACATTTTCCTTGTTTTCATTTTCATCACTAACACTTGATTCTTCTCCTCCTTCTTCCTCTTCTTCCTGTTTTACTGACTTCTTATGTAGTTGAGCGTACTTTTCCAATTGTCTCCACATTTGTACTTCATGAGGAACCCTATTAAATATAGAAGTATCCACAGGTCCATACAAAATAGGTGCGTCCGGTTGTTTTTCCAAAGTGTCTTCCAGGTAATCTTTAATAATTGAACTGGAAAACACTAACTGTCTCAAGTATCTTGTTATCGGTTCGGTGGCACATGTTAAAATGAAAAATTCTTCTCGACTCAGTTGTATCTTATTATCATGTTTTGTTGTATCTTTAAAACGCATTTGGTGTTCACCACGATGTTTAATAATATCGATTTCCACATTTGAATCCAAAAGCCCTACTCTTGTCTTTCTTCCATACATGTTACTACTTAAATAGCATTCTAGCAGATGCAAGTGTTTCATAAAAGATTCCCAAGCACTATCCGTAAACAAAATCATTTTGGGTCCATGAGTCAAAATTACAGTTGGGGAATAATCTGTTGATTTCATAACACCAATTAAAACACTTTTGTCCAAACTGGAAGAGATTGGATAAAATATTCGCAAGAATACCTCACTCAATATATTAGGAGAAATATTATCTTCAATATCCCTTTTCCTCTTGTGTGCATTCTTTCTTCTTTTACCTTTTTCCTCAAAATTACTACTGACGTAGAGTTGCCCGCAAGCGTTGTGTTCATCTCCTTCTGGTTGACCTTGAAGATCTAAAAACTCAGATATCTCCTTATCAATGTCTACTACATTTTCAGGTGTACCACTAGGAGAAGCCATATTGAATACGATGCTACCCATACATTAGTAGGCAACAAACTGATAAAGAGTGGCCTGTACGCTCTGCTTTTATACGCGCGGAATGTAACAAAAACCGGTTTTTACAATACATTCTTAACAATTCCAGTTAGAGATGTGTATGTTACAATTTTATCATGTAGAATTAAACAGTATGCAGTTGTATTTGCAGGTATAGGGGCGTTGAATTCCATTTCTATCTTTATATCTACACTTGATGATTTTACTGATTCATTTTGTTTAGAACAATCGATTACAACTATTGGGTAGGCATCGATATACTTTTCAGGTGATAGTAAAGGTGTATTTGCTTTACCGTAATATGAACTCTGAAATCTTGCGTAAATATCGTACAATATACTGTATTTTAAATTAGTGAATGACACATTTAAATTGTCGTTCGGGAAAAATTGTGAATTTAAATAAACTTTAATATTTTTCAAGTTGCAATGATCAAATTGGCCTGCATGTTTGGTGATGGTGTCTCTTCTACCTGTTTGTAAACCAAATATATTATACCTTGCTCGTTCCACATAATTTGATGTTTTAACAGTCCAAGTGTGACGATCTGTAGTTGGCAAACTGGGATGTTCATGGAATTTCCAACTTCTAAAAGGAATTACAATATCACGATCAGCCTTTAACTTTCTTAATAGTAGCATTCTATGCTAGTCAGCTAATTTAACATGTGGAACTCTCCATACAATTTTGTCTAATGTTAATTTCCATTCTAAGTTTGCATCCGTTGTATTATCTGCAGCTTTAATAATATCTTTATCATTTGAAGATCTCAACAAATCTAACTCTTGTTTAACGTTTAGTATTATTTTCCTATAATCTTCAGCAAAACCAAGTAACAAACGTAATGGAATATGAAAATCAAAATATCCATTTGTGTTTGGAGTAATCGTGTCATTCATAGGTAAAACCCATCCGGCAGGTTTAAGTAAATTGGTTTCATTAGGTGATATAGATGTTAATCCTTTTAAAGTTGTTGTAATACCTACTTTTTTAGTGGAATCAACTGTTACACCAGATATTTCATATCTAATTTCATCAAACAGGAAAGCCATGGGATTATTTATAAATGGAACTGTTGTACCAGTAGTAGTACCGTCCTTTTTAGTAACTTTTCCTTCAATATACAAGTAACTTTCACATGGTAGTGTGTAAATGTCTTGATGTTGTGTGGAATACGAATTTCATCGTTATTGTTTAATTTCGATGAAGTGTAAGGGTTGTGGGTATGATATTCTTTTTCCCATAAGGTTTCGACGAATGTTGGACCCTGCGCTATATCCAGTATATCCATAATCGGTTAATTTTAATCCAATTCTCTCAAAGAAACGAATGTTCTCGCGTGTTAACTCCTCCACAGCTGAAGAGCTACTAATGCGGTTTCCCGTAGGTTGTTCGCTTTTAAATGTTAAACCCATGATTTTGTATTAAAGTGTCGATTTTAAATGTAATCTTATCGTAATAAGCTCTTCTCTGAAGTCTACCAAGTTACCGTCTTAATCCAATACGTTCAACACGATGTCTGAAATGAAAGTGGTGTTCAACGGTAGATATACCAGGTTTTGTGGCTTTTCAACGATTTTAAATCCAGGTGCTACACTTGGGTAAAAAGTATGTATTATATGGGTGTTAGCCCCATCCCTGTTAGCTCCTTGTATAATGTTACAAGTTATGTCTATACTATTGACTTTCAATATTGTTACAGTTTTCTTACCGGAATGTGTTACATCTGGTTCTAAAATTGGCTCATCTTTGGAAAACCCTAATAAATCACCAATTGAGTTTGGTTGAGTGAAATCTATATAATATTTTGAAGTAATTTCAGCTTTCATCGTATTGTTATTACCTTTTAATGTTATATTGTCTTTTCCCATTTTATTTTGCAAAAATTCATTAATGTGATCAATTTCATAAGAACCAGTGGGTAGAGTGCAAACTTCTACGTTTGTAAACTTCCCACGGGCATCTTTTCCTTTATAATAATGTAACAAGTTATTTTTGTTTTCTGTAACATTGGGAATAAAGTTGTAAGTTGTAAAATCCAATAGTGCCGCCTCCCAAAATCTTCCTTTTTGCAAGCGTAACGCTGGAAAAAGGATACTTCGTAAAGTGGACGATTTTCCTGTTAATGATACCGTATAGGAAGGCATCTCAATAGTGACTGATACTTTTAGCTAGGAATTCCAAACATAAATGGCCGCATATTGAAGTATTATCAGGTTGTTCTCTTTTATAGTTGTAATATATGTTTTTAGCAGATTAAAAGTAATCTTGAAGTTCTTTCGGTGGTGGCAGATTACCGAAACTATCAAAATAATATACATTGATATTTAGTTTCTTATAACAAACCCAATTGGTGCCAGGCCCTTCAGTATTATCCAAATTTACCATTCCAGTCTCATTTTGCCACATTTTCTTTGGTAAACTGTCTTTCATGAATACTCCGCGGAAAAATGGAATTTTTAAACAGGAAATATATTTAAATAATTCAACATTAGTTAACGCTTTATGTGGTATAACCAATTGCTTTCTTTCATTTAATACGCACGATAAGGTCTTAGGTAAAGACCTGCCCCGTTTTTTACCATAGACCACACGGTGGGCTTCTTCCTGCCTTTTCTGGTAGATCGTCGTCTTCTTCTTATATTTCCTCCATGTTTTCTTGTGGTTGACCTCCTTTTTACCCGTCTTCTCCTTCTTCTCCCACCTCCTACTGCTGTTTTAGCCTTCATGCCTGCTGTTACCGCTAAAGCTGCTGCTTTTTCTGCTATGCTAGCGTCACTTGATTTTACTCGTTGCCAAGCTATGTCCGCAAGCTTTCTGTCTGCTATCGATCTATTTTTTGAATCGGCAAACGTGGAATATGCGATATCGTGTTCTTTACAAGCCTGATCTAACTTATTTATGCCAGGATCGCCTCTTTCCAGTCGTTTTTTCAATTTAGTTCCTGGTCCGCAATACTGATAACCTCCCGGTATATGAAATTCGTATGGTAATGCGTCTATTGCTCTATTTACAATGGATCCTACTGGAATTCGTTTTAAAGCTTTACTTAACAGAGAAACCGCTGTGGACGTGATCCCACCTCCTGTCCTTACAGTGTCTCGATATGGACTGATGTACTGGAACGTTATTATTGTCCTTTTATAATCGAAATGTACAACTTATGTGTTACCTCTATGACGAGTTGGACATAAATGAAGTCGTTTATTGTGTTCTTATATTAAATATCAATATCACCCCAATCTGGTGATCTAAACTTTTGCGTATTAGGGTTAATAAAGTATTTATTAAAAATTTCCTTTTTAATCCAACCACCTCTCGCGGATTCAGCATAAGTATTATGACCTGATCCTCCTTGAATAATTGTCTGTGTAAAATGATTGTGTAAATCAAATAACGCATTACCTAAAACTTTTACAAGAACATTAACAGTGACGGCATTATCCACATGTTTGGGGTCTTTAAGGTCTGTTATACGTTTATTATTACAAGTATACACTTTACTATCCTTGAATGATGTTGTGATGGTCTGTCCTACAGTTGCAGCATCATTTGCTTCTCTTCCTTCTCGCAAGTTTTTTATTGTAAAATTATAACATGTAAAATATCTAAAGCTATGATTTGGATCTAGATGAACAGTTTGTGTTAATGGAGCTGCATCTAAAGGACTACGAGCCAATAACAAATTTGATAATACTTTATCCATACAATCCCAAACATTATTTTTTAATGTTAATAAATAAAATTTTTCATTACCTTGTACAAATACATCCCCTTGCCGCGAGGTTGTTTCTTGTTTTAAGGTTTCCATCATTTGACCCACTGTTGCACCATCTGATGGTGCTGAACCATCTTTTACATTCGCCAAACAATTACCAAGACAATCGATAACTCCCACATCACGTATGACACAATGATCTTTTATATATTTGAGATTTACAGCATCATTTTCATTTTTCGGATAACCTATATCGTTAATAACAAATTTATAAAAAGAAAATCCATCTTTTGTCTTTTCAGGTATTATAGAATGTAAATAGCGTATATTTACGCTGTCTTTTTCATCTTTAGGATCATCTACGTTGGATATACGTTTATTGTTAGCACTATACGTTTTTCCATTGAATTTTAACGCATTTTTTAATTCAGATGACAAATAACCTCTGTTTATTGCATCACCGTTTTGATTTGGTTTACCAACGTTGATAATTCTATGATTATCTGCGTCATATGTGTTATTGTGTAGTCTTAATGTTGGTGATATCTTTTCCTTTAATATTTTTAAATTTATTGCATCGTTTTCATCCGTGGGATCGTTTATGTTTTTAACCTTTTATTACTAATATCATAATCTCCATCAGGTGTTTGTGGTAAACCAGCACTTCTTTTTAAACTATTTGCATAATATAATCCATCCGAGGAATAACGTCCGAACTTGTCGACACTCATGGTGCAACTGAATAGCATTCTAGGGAGTAACGCATTTTTATGAGATTACCCCGTGGTTTTGGAGTTCATCTACTAAAGCCACCCATTCGTTTTCCAATCCAGTATGACCCGCTTCTTTAGCTTCATGTATTAGCTTCATTCTATCTACCAATTTATTGATATTATTGTAATAAATCACATTTGTGTTATATAGTTTTTTTCATTAAACCTGTTCCTGTAACAGACTTGTTTCTTTTTCTTGGTTCTGGAGCACTTACATCCAAAGTAGATGACACAAACCTTCGTTTTACAGGTTTTCTTGGCATTATTGGCATTGGTTGTCTTCTCGTTGTTGGTATTAACTTGGATACAAATTCTCTATATTTTAAAGACTTAGATCTAAAAACAGGTTGGTCAGCTAAATACTTTCTCCTGTATGCATTAGTGTGTTCCAAAATCTTTTTATATGCTTCCATGTCTTTTTCTTTAACTAACAATTCTAAAGGCTTATTTTCAAATAATAATTCAAATAACCCCCTCGTGCCTTTATATCTTTGATCACCAACAATAATATTATCATGTTCATCAATGTTTAACGGGCTATTACCTACAATAAACCGGCGTCTGTTAACCTCGCTCCATAACTATGGTAGTTTTTATTAGGATTTGTTCCAGCTAATATTTTTATCATGTATTTCCTTCCTAAAGGTCCTTTGTTATGAATGTTTTCACCCAACAAACTTATGTTTGACAGTCCTTCTCTTGCCTCTTGTTGTTTTTCCTCTTCACTAGCAGTTGATACATCTTCATGTCCTCTTTCGGATTTTCCTTCATATAGTTCTCTTACACCACTATATCCTTGCGATTCTAGCTCTCTTTCAGGTTCTCCACCAGTAAAACCACTATATGTAGAGGATTCCAGGTCTTCATCACTGAAACCTTCTGATTTTACACTTTCTCTTTCAAACTTTGTGATAGGTGCAATTGCATCTCCTTCCAATAAAGGTTTAGCAAATTTTTTGTTTAATTGTTTCAAGGGTTCAGTAATAGGTTTAAAAGTAGATTCAAGGAATTTCTCCCTTTCGCTAATACCTAGTTTTAATGTTCTGTTTTTAGCCCGAATAGAATCACTAAGTGATTTTATTTCCTTTACTAACTTTTCTTGGTTAACCATGTTTGTAGCAAAACGTGTTGTACAACAATGAATGTTTTACACCATGTTCAGTGTATTAGTATAAATTTATCAAATCCTATCCTGTATCGACCATTGTTTAATGGATATTCCTTCATAATTGTTAGGAATCCATATTTTTCAGCCCAAGCCTTTCCACACAACTCTTTAAATCGTTCAAATGTCATATCCGCATTTACATGATCAAAATATATATGTTTTAGGTTGGTTTCATCCTGTTTGAATACAATTAACATGTTTGCATTGTCTCTAATGAGTTGTTTCGGTATTTTGCTGTAAGTTTGACCAATATAAATGCTATCTATGTTGTTATGTCGACCCATAGCGAAGTAATTCCTTATTGTGTTTTGGTTTTCACAAGATACATCGTCAAATATGAATACGGAGAATGGTTTAGCCTCTTGTGGTTGCATGACACTCTCGCTTGCATTAAATTTAAAATATTTGACTTCAGGCACATTATTGAGTATTTTTTCCAATAATTGATATTTTGGTTGTTGTAGTGATTTTGAAAATACATATATATTATTAAAACGTAATCCTTTAGGGTTTGTAATCAAATTGAATACTACATTTGTTTTTCCACAGTTGGAAGGACCGGTAACCAGACAGCGCACGGTGTTCGGCAACAAATTGCCATGTTTCCCACTATTAAATTCTGAATTATCCACTGTAAGTTCATCTATATTATTAATAGTAAAACTGTCTTTTTGCGGTATTATCTCCATCCTTTGTAATGGTTCAACCTAAAATGATTCTCTATCGTTATATCAGATCCTTTTTAGGTATCCAAGAATCTTCACTCTTATTAAATCCTAACCATCGCACTTTGACTTTATCTTTTTTCTTTTGCAACACTTTTTCAACGAGATATACATCTCCTACTGTTGACTTTAACATTTCATGCCCATAGAATCCTCCTGCGAGCAATTGTCCTTTATTATCTTTTAAAATATATGTCTCTGGTACTGTAGGTTTTACTTTGAATACAGTAAAGACCTCGTTTGTCCAATTTGGGAGATATCTCTTACTGAATACACCTTTATATTTACTTATTCGCACTTTATCGTTAACATTAAACCTTTTAGGCTTTAGTTTTTCAACTTTTGGTTTAGTATTCATTTTTATACGTTTTAATACAAGTTTTTCATTTTTACTAGTCACCTGGTTTGGTTTCATCCCAATAGTTCTATGAAACTTGTTATTGTAATCGTTTATAAGTTTTGGTAACATATCAATCCATACGTGCGATCCTCTGTTGGAAAACATCTTATACATCGCACCTTTTAAAGTTCTGTTGAATCTTTCAATTATTGATGCTTTAACCTCCGAATTGGTTGAGTAATAGTTTATGTTGTGTTTTTTCATTAAATTTGCAAATTCCTTATTAAAATATTCTTTTCCATCATCGGTTTGTAAATGTTTTATAGTATGTTTGTCTCTTTGTATAGCCAATTCCATCGCTTTTGTAACACTTTTGACGCTTTTATCTTTGAGGGGTAAAGCATCCGCCATTTTCGAAAAACAGTTGATAATAGTCAATATATATTTATATCCTCTATTTTGTTTACTATAAGGAATCATTTCGATTAAATCTGCTTGATATAAATCATTCATTCCTTTTATAACTGTAATTCTTCGAGGAAACTTTCTTCTCGCGGGTTTATGAAGTTCGTTGACAATTTCTTGCTTTAAATCCTTCATATTGTATGTTTTAATGTTTCCTCTATCTCATGTAGAGTAACAATAAAAGTTTTCCCTAACAACCACACTATATTATATAGGTCAAGGTCATCCAAACATGTGTAAAAAAATTGGGAACACAGCTTAGGACTTGCCATGTTCCCAATTTTTTTACGGAAGGAAACAAGGGTAAGGTAGAATCTGCAGTAGGACGAAGAATAGGTTAGTTATCGATAGGTTTGAGAGAGTAGTGCCCGAATGGTAGGGTGTGGATTCCATCTTCTAAAATATATCTCTTATCATCGTTTGCAGAAAGTGCTTTTTTAACTTCGGTCACACTGTACACTTTATGCTTATAACTTCTTATGGTGTTGAAAGTTGCAGTCAGTATATTATTTTCGTAAAGGCAATTTCTGTAGTGATCAAATGGTACATTCTTTTTTAGATACGTTGTTTTAACACCTTTTGCCTTCTTCACTGTCGGTTGTTCATTTTCTTTGTACATCTTAAAAGAGTACAATTTTGACATTCATGCAATGATTTCCTGCAATAATACACCGTTTGCTTCATCTTTGAATTTTCCAATCACTTTCTTGTCCTTGTCATCATAATTCCGATGGTTTATGGGATAGTCTGAAAAGTCAAAGTCGTCTTTGTATGGGAAAGTTCTTAAATCTTGATACATATCCAAAGTCTTAATCCAATAAATAAACGCATCGGTATCCATGTATGTAATTCCAATGTTGTCTCTTCCATAGTGTTTAACCATTTTATTATAATGAAAATCATACATATGCGTTTTACTAATATCCAATATTGACATTCCAATATACATTGGTCGATCCATGATTATTTTTGTTTTTTTTCATTGTGACTGCCACAAGATTTTCATTAATTATCATAGTGGTTCCAAAATTTGGTTTCTGCCCAAGTTTTTCTAAAACTTTTGGATCACTTACTAATTTTACAATTTTGTGTTTTCTTTTATTTTCTAGGGTTTTACCAAAGATTGCGTTATTCATTAATTTATAGAAGTCTTTTTCAAACGCTGAAGTCGCAGAAGCTCTTCTTTTGGTGTTAGAATCAAAAGTAGGTGAAGGTCAAGTAATTAGCAAAAGAATCATGCTCAAGGTGGTTAATTAATTAGTAAAAGAATCATGCTCAAGGTGGTTAATCAATTAGTAAAAGTGGCATGCATAGCAACCCAAAGCCGAAAAGAAAGCAATGAAGCGCGCGCTTCTCTACTACTACAAGCTACGGGTTAATTGCAACTACCATGCGGGAAAGATAGAGGAAGGAAGTTACATGCAAGCCCGGTGGACAGTCCCCGCGGTGGTAGGCCATTCGCCACCCCGTGTACCGTACACCTACCGGTTACTAATGTACCTGCCCATAGGAGCAGAGGTCCACCTTCACCGGCTGGCACAGCAAAATGCTGCATTGCACCAAGAATGAGCGCTGCTTTTATAACGAAACTTCAGCCTCAGGCTAAATTTCCCCTCGGTAGCGAAAAAGGGTATTTCCAAAAGTGTGGGTAATTTTCCCTCCACAAGGTAAATCGGGTAATTGGTTTAAACAAGTATTACCCTCCAACAACGTAATCGAAATCCGTACAGACCTTTGCAACTGGTTCAAGGCTAACGCCTTATTTGGAAACCGGTTTTATGCAACGGTGCACCGGAGCACAGCTCTGCAACGATCTCTCAATGTCTGTCCAGCACTCACACCAGACAGTACCCTACTTACTATGTCGTCCTACACCATGGTTGTGTCCGGCCCCGACGGTGAGCGGCAGGTAATGAAAACAATTGCCGCTCTCAATCGGGGCGAAATAAAAAGTTTTCAAGAGTTCATTGGACATATCATTGGTCAAGACCAAGAAGATCAGATGATAACAAGCATCCTCAGGGAGATGGCTCCTACACCAAGATGCATATCACCTCTACTCAACGAAGAAGATGGGAAGAAGGTCAAGTGGAGCCGATTGAAACAACACAGGAAGTACGAAATTTTGAAGAAAAAAGGACTTACTTACTACCTCAAATCTTTGGATGGAAAGAAGATTTTAAAAATTCAAATTCCTATAATGACATCCAGGCCAACATCACCAAAGCAAAAATTCATTATGCGGATTAAAGAAAACAAACGATCTATTCTTAAATTTGTTGAATAAACAAGAAGTCCAGAAGTCCAAAAATCCATCCCAGTCTTAAAAAAAAAAAAACAAAAAAAAAAACAATTTGCCTTAAACACAGTGCATACGGGCACATTCATACGTGCGCGTGTGCGTATGTTTATACATGCGCGTATGCGTATGTGTGTGTATTCCTGCGTGTGCGATTGCGTGTCTGCATGCGTGTTACTAAATACAACTCATATAGACTATCTTATATTTAACAATACAATCTTATATTTAACAATACATATACAAAGTTGTAATAAGCCCACCCTTGCTGTTAACAACACTTCTTTCATTTTATACTGAACTTCACTTCTAAGTACATATCAATTTTATCCGAACCTTACTGTGAGGTGCACTTATGGTAGAGACTTTGCTACACGGCATCGCCATGTCAGTCTTACGGAGACTCTCGTAGAGTGCGCATTGGTGTGATAAACTCTCTTGTTCAGTTTTCTTTTTTCGGCACACTACACCGAAAACTTAATATAAATATCACATTCGGCTCCTGTTGTTCGGTGGAACTTTAGGTTTTCTCGTTTATACCACTGTAAACTCTGAAAAAAATTAGTTAAACTGTTGGTTTCAGAGCAATCCGATGACGGTTTAGGCAGGGTCACGTTGCAAAGAGTTAAAATTTCCTTAACACTTTTGCGGTTTCTTATGAAATTTCACTTAGATCCTCAAGGTCATGAGGACTCTAACAAAGACTTGGAGTAGAGTGTAAGAAACGGCAAAAGTGCCAAAAACTTTTAACTATCCACGTAACCTTGACCTAAATTACGTCAGTGACGTCATCATGGTGACGTAATCGACGGTGACGTCATCAAAACGTCATTTATGTGACATAATGTGACGTCAAGTGACGTCATAGGTGACGTCATCAGTGACGTCATTGGTGACGTCATCAGTGACGTCATTGGTGACGTCATCGTCGGTGACGTCATCGTGATGACGTCATGGCCTGAAGTCGCCAAAGAGCCACTACTTATAAAGACTCCAATATTTATCTATGTAATTTCGGAAGCCCGGACTCTCCTTTGAGCTTCCCTTTTCCCTATATCTTAGGACGCAGCCAGGAAACATTGTAACAACAATGTTTTCAGTGCGAAATCGATCGGCGGTCTAATAACGATGTTTTTGAAATTGCAGACCTTTCGCATCTCCCTTCTTTCATCGTTTTCTATAAACTTTTTAACAATCTTATTGCAGATTCTTGTTCTTAAGATTATATTGTACTCACGTATCGTCTTATGTTTTCTCAAAAAATAGTTTTTAATATGTTAAAACTTTATACAAAAACACTTATTTCAACATTATTGGCAAGCAACCTGCTTTTTAATTTAAATTAATATCGAAATTTTAAGACGATAGCGGAGTACAAAATTATATTACGAAAAGAATGACACCAAAATATTTTTATTCGGTTTACAACTGGGGCGACAAACACGGAGATTCTAAACCCTTGCATCCGCGCGCGGCAGATGGGTAGAGCGCTGAGCGCACCCTTATAATATAATGAGTAACATGGTAGTCTGAGCAGGTCTGGCTGTTTCGGCGTTGTCTTGTATTCGGACTCCCAAAATACAGCCGGCGGCTAAGAAACTAAACAGCCTTCCGGGAGATTTGTCGTGCCGTGTGTCCCCAAACTTTAGCGGTGTCTTACAAAACACTACCGAATTATAGCCTACACGGTTGTTAAGGCTAAAATTTTTGTAACTATCAAATCACACCGTAACTTTAATCTGCGCCCCTCCCAGGCCTGTGCCCATGCGGCAGCATGGATCGCGTGGACCTCGGACTGGCCCTGCTCTTACTACCTGAGCTGTGTTCCTCAACCCTTGTCAATTTTTCGTCTGGACCAATGTTAACTGTAACTATAAATGTTACTGAACCTCCTTGAACGCCGTTTACCTTAAGTGAAGCAGAACAAGCCTTAGAATGTTATTTTTTATTTTAATTAAAAATATATTACATTACTTTTTTATTACAGCAAGATCCCCAACTAAACCAAGGACCTGGACCAATTCGACGTCGTGGTCGGCGACCAGCCCCTGTCGCACCAGCTGAGGTAGCGGGAGCTGCCCCCGTCGTACCAGCTGCAGCAGCAGTTCTAGAAGCTGCCAGAGCAGCAGCAGCAGCAGCCGCTGATGCAGCCGGCATTGCACCCGCCCGTTGGCAAGTTGGCAGTTGCACTGTCTGCCTGGCGGTCCCTGCCACGCGTGCAGCAGTACCATGTGGCCACCGCTGCATATGCGATGCCTGCGCAGCGGTGATACAAGACATGGCGAATGGTGGGGTTACCAGGTGCCCTTTTTGCCGGGCCCCTTGTGATATGTTTCTAGTAATTTATGAAAATTTGTGAATTTACTTAATTAAGTTATTATTTTTTTAATTAAAAAGTTGTAAGTAAGTATTGTGTTTTATTATCATTTAAATCTAGATTTGATAGTGTTTTAGTTGATCCATGAACTTCAAGGAATTTTGCAATTGGTATTTTAGCGGGTATTTCACTGATATAGAAGATAGAAACACCTTTTTTAAAGTTTGATAACATTTCATTAATAGCATTTCGAATTTTTTTGTTCTATTTTATTTCACTGTTGCATTCCAGCCAGGGGTGGACTGATACCATGAAAAGGGCGGTGGAATGGGTACAATAGAGGCGCCCTATGTATATAGCGTTCATATTATTTTGTATATAATAAAAGAACAACGAATATTTTTTATACCGTGCATGTTTCGACTATCATGTCATTTTCTAGCAATTAAAATTGTAACCTTACAGTATGAAAAAGGTTAGTCTATATTTTAACTGCTTGAAAATGACAATATAGTTTAAACATATTTGGAACTGTATCCGAGAAATGTTTGATTTTGTTCGTCATTCCAGTGACGTAGACTTATTCAGCTTTGAAGACATCGGCAAACTTGGCCTAAAGTGCATCTTACTAGCCTCCATGCTTGGAAATAGTCAAGATCCTTGGTTTGCAGGTAATCTGAAAGTGGAGTGGTGTGCTAAAAAATCACCAGGAAAGTCACTGCAACGAGGATTGTATGGAAAATGCACAGTTTCTGCAAAATAGGCTACAATTAGCATCGTTCCGAACCTTTGCATTGAAATACTTTAAATTGCTTATCAATGAGAGGGTTGTTATTGGTTTGATTACCAATTGAAATTTCCCGGTGTCCCGGCGGCTCATTCCACCCCTGATTCCAGCTGGTAATTTTACATCACAACATATTGTGCATTTGTTTTTTAATATTATTTGTAACAATTGCTTTTTAATACCTTTAATTGAGAACTGTTATTTTTTAATGTGTAGGTTTGACTTATTACAATATAACAGCCGGCTAGGAATCTGGGAGTTGTATAGGAAAGATATCTGTATACAAGGCCGCCGAAAAAATTTTTGCGGCCCGGGGCAGAGTTCAGGTGTGAGGCCCCCCCCCCACCAACCGCTCGACTAATCCCTATCTGCCGTGTGTGATTAAACCATAGATACAATATACAAAATTCTATTTTAATTTCCTTAAGGTGGGGGTATTGCCAACACTTAGAGTAGAAGTGTAGTGGGTGACCTTGAACCAGACTTAGAGTAGAAGTGTGGTCGGTGACCTTGAACCACTCCTGAGGGGCGGACCCCCCCCGGGGGTGGACCCCCCCGGGGGGGTCCAGCGTACTAAACATTGAATTATTTAGTAACTTATAGAAATCTTTTTCAAAATTATTTTTAGCAAGTTTTCTTTTTTCAGTGTTAAAATCAATATAAGGTTTAACCATGGACTCTGGTTAAAACTCATTACTCTATGTATTTTTTTCAATACAAGTCCATTTTCAAGTGCCTGTTTTAAATTAACATAATGACAAACATATCTAGTTTTATCATGCAATGTAGTTAACAATTTCTTCACTTTAGAACCCTTGGGAAATTCAGAGTTTGGAAGAAATGGGAGATCATTGTGAGAATCGTGGAGATAGCTAGGATAGAAAGCATCACATTCAACTATAAACCCGGTGGGAGAGTCATTAGGTACCGAGCATACATCAAACAATTCTATCGGTTTTTTATTCAACCATTTAAACCCATCTTTAGGAATATAACCAGACATAGAACAACCATATAAATTATTCGCATCTATGTATGTTATGTAGGAAATGTCATCGTTTTCATCATAATTCTCAACATGAGGATTATTAGCTTTAGCATATCTTTTGATACATGATGTGATTCCTCCTCTAATACCTCGTTCTATAAACATGTATTTATCATAGGACGTTAGTAATTCAAGTTCTACTTTTGTGAATTTTAACATTGCGTCCCAAGTTAATGAAGGAAGAGTAAAATAATGGCAAGGATCCAGCTGGTAATTATCTAAACACAGATCACGGAAACTTTCAAAGACATCTGCAAGAATTAATACATCAGTTCTTAAATATAGTTTTGAATAGTCATCCAATGTGTTACATCCAAAATGTTCCCATACTGTACAGGCATGTTCATAATCATTATCACTTATATTCTCTTCAGTCATACTGTTATAAAAATATTCCTTAGGCGGTAAAGTCGTATCCATCAATTTTTCCCATGAGTCTGTATACTCGTATGGATAAACCCCTTTCCTTGTTACCAACGGGATATCGGATTCATCAAAAAACAAACGAGTTTGCTTAAACTTTTCTTTTGGCATATTATTTGCTAACTCAGATAAACTTGCACTTAAATATCTAAAACTATCAAGGAGCCTCATTTTTAGTCCCCCAGAAGTTTTCTTTGAAAACGATACATACTTTTCATTTGAATTAGGAATTACATCGATATCACGTTGGTCACATCCCAATTGTTTAACAATAAAATGATTATCATATTTTGATCCTCCATATAAATAAACTGGAAGAAACTTCTGATTTTGTCTTTTTAAATTACAAGAGTTACATGAAACAGACCTAAACTTTCCACTTAAATGACAATGGTCTCTGACACGTGAATTGATTAAAGTAAACTCTGAATTACATAATTCACAATGGGTAGCGTTGTTAAATCTAGATTGTTCTTCTTCAGTTAGAGGATACATGGATATGTTAACATTTACTAAATCTCCAATAAGATTTGCCAGAGAAATCAGATACTTCATGAATTTTGAAGCTGCATCCCTACCGCTATAAACAATTGGTTCATTAGGTAAACTCCTTACTATGTTTTCAGGAAGCTGGCTTTCGTCATACACAACATAGTAGCAAAAAGTCATTGGAACATGAATTTCATTTACAGTAGTGTATTTCGAATCTTTCTGGTTTACTTTCTCAAGTAAACACTCAAAATCACTATAAACAACTATTGGCACTTTTAAACTGTGATGAAAGTTATTAAATTTTAAAATTGGAGGTGTATCCATCATCAGTTTTATTTGGCATGACTATCCTGGCTGGTTTATTAAATTTTCAGTCTTTTTATGATCTTCTAGTTTTAACAAACGGTTAGGACCTTGATAGTGTTTTACACACTTTTTACAAAGCACTGCTTTCTTACCAAACTTTGTCACTTGTGATCGAACCAATCGTGAAAAATTCTTAATGTAACAATAATGTTTAATTCCGTTGCTACTTGTTAATAAAAGTAGATCAAAATGGTTATGTTCCTCACTATCACTAACTCTAATTGGAAATACCTTATTTTTTTTATCTAACCCATATACATTTACTGAAACCCCTGGATTTAACCTTTCAAAAGTATTGATTTGTTTCACAGGTGTTGGAAAACTGATATCATTGAAATTATACTTATTTCTTAATGACAAATAGTTTTCATTAATTGAACAACTGTTCACATGTTTAGCAAGGATAGACCACTGAAAACAAAAATTATCATTATAATTTTTAGGATTAATTATACACATTTTCTTAACCAATGCCTTTGGGAGTGGAATATAAGAACTTCCTGATAAAGGTCGATACCTGGAAAATCTAATCATTAGTCCATCAATTGCATAGAGGGTCCATACACTTCCTTTACCTTCATATTCACTATTTTCCCTACACAATTTTTCAAACATATCACCTAAGATATTGCTGATGTTTGATGATTGGTACACTGCTTGATTTGAAGTCTTAAAAGTTCTAATGCGTGCCTCGTCACTTAATGGCTTTATGTAAATAGATTCTGGATTATATTAAATTTTAACGCTCCATAATCTGCTAATGCATTTTGAATCAAATTAATAATATTTAATTTATGAGTTGTTAGAAAAAAAGAAAGATCTTTAATGTTTTCATCACCATTTCTTAAGTAAAATATTTTAAAATTTCCACGGAATGCATTGTTTATCTCAACAAATCTATCACAAACGTCCCCACACTCTAAAGAAAATCTTGAACGGGCTCTTCTAATATCGTAGACGTCTTCAGCAACATCAATTTCCATTTTGAAAGCAAATAATTCTACTGAATAGACTAGTAATAGCAATAATCCTGCTCTGTTCATAATTTAGTAAACTATATGGACTATTAACGATAATATCTTGCTCTCTTCATTATTTATTCCTGAAGTACATTTAATTGTAATTTTAGTAAATTCCAAAAGTGTAGAAAATGTATTTAGTTTAAATTATAGGTGTTACTTGCTTTAAACACCTCTACCTCCATCCCTGGAACTGATTTAATTTTTTCCCCTACATTCAGCATTATTTGGCTAATTTGCTTATACAGATCATCTTTTTCTTCAGTTAAGAATAATGATTTTTTGCTAACCTGAGTCCAGTAGAATTTAGATGATTTGCATTTTTTTAAGTCTTTAACGTCGGTGATCTCTATCTTAATCATGAACCGGCCACGTTCACCAGGAGTAATCATTTTCTTAGTTGTCTTATGTTTTTTTGTTTGAAAAATTTGTTTAATAAGAGGTAAATGTTTAGTTTTAGTTTCAAATAAGTTATCAATTTTATCATCCATATCAGACTCTGAATCACTTGATGATGATGAAGATGATGAAGAGGAAGAGGAAGAACTAGAAGAGGAAGGTGAAGAAGATTTTTCTTCGATTTTTTGTTTTTTCCCTACTAAAGTTTTTTGAGATCTTTTTCGTTTTAAGGATTTTACTTTTGTAGGGTCATCTAACTTTTCATTTTTGTTTCTAAGATAACGACCTACAATACTCATAATTTTGTTAACACAGTCTACAGGAAATGATCGATCCTTCCAAATTTTCTTTTTAATAACAAATGCACTAATTGCCATGATTTCATTAAAAGTCATTTCATTTTTGTGAACCATCGGTAGTTTATCTTGTGAATCGATTTTTTCATAAATTTTTGCCGAAAAAGACTGAAACACCTGGTTTAAAGCCACAAACAAATTAAACAAATGACTGTCCGAAACAACATCAGGATCCATCTTTAGCTTTGATAGAGTCATGTCCCACTTTTCCAAGGAACATAGTCCTAGCAACACCAAGTTTTCAAATATCTGAATCAGGCCCGTGCTGGCTCTCTTCTTAGGGCGGTGGACGGCCATGGCCAGAGGGCGCCAGTGTAACCCCCATCCACCACCCCTCCCCACCCTTTGTTGTCACAAGGAGAATTACCTAGGGTCTTAAATTGAATATAGTGAATATATTTTGGAATGTTAACATCTTAATACAAATCTCAAACGATTTGATAGCTTTAAATCCATTTGATATAGTACAAATAATATTTACTCTTTTTACTCATTTATGCTTCAGGGAAAAAATTATTTTCATAATTAGCCAGATAAATATTTTATATTCCTATAGGTACTTCATGGTGGCCAGTCTATATCACTAATTTCTTAGAGCAAAACAGAATAAGAGAGAAAAAAGTAGTTGAAACATGATTAAGAGTCACTAAACACACAATATAACATTCTAACAACAAAGCAAATATCTCAAACTATTAATTGTTAATACATACATTCAATAACACGTTGCAAGAGTTTACTACTTAATTTCATGATACTAAAAGTACATAATAACAAAATACTAACAATAGAAAAAAAAACTATTTGGTATGACGGGTTCGATCTTCGTCCATAGTTATCACAGTTTGATATTAGTTGCTTGGCAGCCTCCTTCATCCGAGTGATTTAGCCTTCAAATAACAATGAAAAGTAAAAATGTTACCCGTCTTTCTAGATCCCATAAACAAACATGCCAAAATAAAAATACACCGGGTGTCCACAGTCTTGCACTGATTAGATAGCCTTGCCGTAAGGCACAATTATAGCCACTCGCATCTAACATTTCTTGTTTTCAAGGTACAGTAATCTAGTATTTTCTCATTAATTTGTTAACACCTAATGATTGACGACAATGCAGTTTCCACTAAAAACATAAATCGTGATGGAATTTCAAAATAAAAATTCCTCTGTAAAATAATGTTATTTTAAATTTTGAGCCGTATTAATTCAGTTGTTCATAACAAGTTTTGGAAGAGTAAGAGCAGTAGCCGCCATAATTACGGTAAACTTCAACAAGTATAATTTTAAGATTAACCTTAGGGCTAGAGAGATTCTCCCGAGATAGTGTCCTCTCGGGATAAACATGTCAATTTTTTACCACTGTTGATTTGCGCCATTTTATCCCCGATTAGCGCCGTTTCCTTAGCAGGCCCGTGCTGGCTCCCTTCTTAGGGCGGTGGACAGCCATGGCCAGAGGGCGCCAGTGTAACCCCCATCCACCACCCTCTCCCACCATTTTTTGCCAGAAGAAAATTACCTAGGGTCTTAGAGTATTGAATATATTGAATACATTTTGAAACGTTAACCCTTAAATACACATCTCAAATAATTTGATAACTTCAAATCCATTTTATACATAGTACATTATTATAATAGTTACTCTTTTTAATCATTTATGCTTTAGGGAAAAATTATTTTCATAATTAGCTAAATAAATATTCCATAGCCTTATAGGTACTTCATGGTGGCCAGTCTGTATTACTAATTTCATAGAGCAAAATAGAATAAGAGACAAAAAAAAATAGTTGAAACATGATTAAAGTGTCACTAAACACACAATACTGTAATAGGCCTAACATTCTAACAATAAAGCAACTGCCTCAAACTATTAATTGTTAATACATACATTCAATAAAACGTTGCAAGAGTTTAGGCCTACTAGTTAAATCTCTTTATTTCACGATACTAAAAGAACATAATAACAAAATACTAACAATAGAAAAAACTAGCACAAAAATTAATTAAGAAAAGTAAATATTTTATACTTATACATTTAATTTTTATATATTTAGATGAAAAAACTGCCAGAATTTACTAATTAATTTCTTTATATCATATAACACTGAAAACAAAGTAATGATGTACTAACAATAAAGTATCCAACACAAAAATTAAGGCAAGACAGTTTTCGATGGCATTCGATAATTTTGTTGTGTACGGTGCCGCAACGCAGCCACACGACACGCGCTCCCCGTTACTGATAAGCCGCATCACAATCAATTAAGCAAAGTTATAGGTACTTATTATTTCACCATTCCTTTTTTGGAATTTCATATTCCTTGAAACAGTGAAATACAATGTCTGTGGACGGTTTTCCTCAATATAACAGACAATATTATCGATCGAGTCATCAGACCTCAAAATCACAGTTACCGATCACAGTAATCACAGTTTACGGTTTCCTTCACCATGGGGTGACGGAAGGTGACTATGGGGACCGGTGACGCGGCAAACTCTAGTCAGCCTGCCGCGTGCCAGTCACCTTGCCGCAGATTCGGCGACGGGTTCGATCTTCGTTCATAGTTATTCACTGTTTGATATTAGTTTCTTGGCAACCTCTTTCATTGCAGTGATTTAGCCTTCAAATAACAATGAAAAGTAAAAATGTTACCTGTCTTTCTGGATCCCTTAAACAAACATGCCAAAATAAAAAATATACCCGGTGTCCACAGTCTTGCACTGATTAGGTAGTCTGGCTGTAATAAGGACACAATTATAGTCAAATGCATATAATATTTATTGTTTTCAAGGTAATCTAGTATTTTCTCATTTATTTGTTAACACCTAAACACAAATCATTGACAACAATGCAGTTTGCACTAATAATATAAAAGCATGAATCTTGATTGGATTAAAGAAAATAATTCCGCTGTAAAATAATGTTATTTTAAATTTTGAATTGTATTAATTTTGTTGTATTGTTCATAACAAGTTTGGAAGAGTAAGAACAGTAGCCGCCATCATTACAGAAACTTCAAGAACCATCATTTTAAAATTAACCTTATGGCGAGAGAGATTCTCCCGAAATAGTGTTTCCTTGGTAACCATTTAACACTGTTTCCTTGGTAACCAGTTTTAGCTATTCTATACTTGGCCACATACAAGCCTAAAAAATACAGATTATACTTTTAAAACATCTGATTATTTGTTGTTTTAAAGCCTTTGAATCGATGGTCTTTGAGCAGGCTATTGAATTTATTTGAGGTTAGTCACCATAGAAACGACAAACATTTTTGCGTAAAATGGCAGATACAGTACCAGTGATGGGAAACTGTAAATAACGGACTGTTAACTAAGGAAACAGCGGGAATAGGGGTTAAATGGCGGAAATCGGAGGAGGCAAATTTCCTTCTTTAAAGCACTCTATATGTTAACCTCGTTGTTCCAGCCTTCACATATAAACAACAGAAAAACCACGTCACTTAAGCTACCTTTATTATAAAGAATTAGACACTTGCACAAGAAATCACAGAATAATTCACCACACATGTCACAAATAGGCATACTGCATGAGGTTATTGACACTGATTATAGTGACAAATATCAACAGGCAGACGAAATGGAGACGGCAATGGCAGACTCTCGTTCCAACCCCACCCCCCTCTTCTGCCCTCATCTCTGGATAAGGCCAAGGGCGCCCCGCGTGCTACCGTGTAGACCATGAGTTCCATTTAGTAGTAAAATTCAGTCTTCCGCTTTGTAATATTGCCGATTATCCTAGTCCAAGAAAGAATGGTCCGGATTAAATTATATTAATATAAATTATTGTTTTGTTTACTTAAGACGACGTTCAAAGCTGTTACATAAGAAAAAAATTTACTTTTGTTGTTGATATTCAGAGTAAAATGAGTCTGTTTCGGAACGGGAGGGCGCCAAAAATTCTCTACGCTGAGGGCGCACCGGGATACGTCCCGGTGTCCCGGTGGGCCAGCACGGGCCTGATCTGAATGAATCTCAACATTGAACTTACATTCATTGAAGTTGATTCGTTTGACCTTTCACTCATTCCATCATCATTTAAATCAGTATGAGGAGGTAAATCTTCACGAGAACTTGGTCCTGCTTGACTGGAATCCATTTTTTATATCAGTTTTCCAATACCTGTGAATAACACATTGACTTAGTTATAACTTAATTAATTTACACCTGTAGATCCAAAACCAGACTCCCCCCTTGCAGTTTTAGGAATTTCCCGAATTTCAAAAAGCTCTGGGATTACAATTTTTTCGCATATTAACTGAGCTATCCTATCCCCCTGCCAAACATAAAATTCTTCGTCTCTATGGTTAAATAATATTACTCCAACATTTCCTGTGAAGTCTCTGTCAACCACACCCGCACCCACGTCAATACCATTCATCAAAGCCAGTCCCGATCTTGGCGCTTTTCTCCCATAGCAACCATCAGGCAGAAAGACAGCCAAATCTGTTTTTATTAATGCTTGACCCCTTGCTGGAACAATAACATCATAGGCCGAATGCAAATTCACCCCAGCTGCAAGAGGCGAACCTCTTGAAGGAAGAATAGCGTTAGACGATAATCTTTTGAAGCACAGTTTAGATTCCATCGTAACTACCTGGAATACATAGTGGCATTTTAAGTTTCTTTAAAATATTATTTTTAGTTATATTTTATCTAATTACTAACCTGAAACAAATTTATTCAGACTCAATTGTTTATATTTTTTGGTATTCTGTACTTTATAACAATATTTTCGTAGATTGGATTTATAAAACAGAGTTAATTTAGTCTACTTTAAATTATTTAATTTTCTTTCCTTGCTTAATATATATTTTGACATTATTTATAATCCCTGAAAAAAAAAAAATAATAATTTCATTAAAGTTTTAAGTGGTAATATTAAAAATCACCTTTATTTAGGATGATTTAAACTTACAATTTATTTAACTGAAATAAAATATTATTATTGATATTTTTGTTATATTAAGTTAATTTTTTTATATTAATTTTACGCTAATTTTTAAAAGTATTCATTTTCACTATCCCCAAAATGACTATAATTTTTCCTAAGTCTTGTAACTAAACAAACACTAATTCATGTAATCTCTTAATATTACAACTTTAAATTAGAAAGAAACTTCCTATATCCGTTACTACTAACAAGTTTTAAATAAAAGAGAGACCTTTAGTTAACACCGCAAGGTTTCCAGCCTCCCTTCTAAGTCTTAAATTTAAAGAGAGGCCTTTAGTTAACACCGCAAGGTTTCCAGTCTCCCTTCTAGCGTAAGTCTTAAATTTAAAGAGAGGCCTTTAGTTAACACCGCAAGGTTTCCAGCTTCCCTTCTAGCCTAAGTCTTAAATTTAAAGAGAGGCCTTTGGTTAACACCGCAAGGTTTCCAGCCCCCCTTACTAGCCTAAGTTTTTACTTACCCAGTAATGTTGCAGAGGAGACACCAAGCTGTTGATCCCAGAAAACAACTTGGTTGAACTAAAACTCAGACCAGTATATATACCCAGAAAATCACGTTGCACTTTGACGCAAATGAGTGATAATCTTAATTTTTACAACTAAAGTCTGGTTCACTGTCAGCACTTTGAACTTGAAAAATTTTCCACCCAAATCAATGAAAATAATTTGTTCAAGTATTCAGAGATCAGAAGTTGGTAGGAACCATAAATATCAAACATTTAATGATTTGTAAAAAAAAGAAAGAATATGGTTAATAAAGAAAATTGTTCTAAAGTATTAGGAGAGGAGAAATCGATAGGAAAATACAAGTGAACTTAATAATGAAAGATTAAATGCACGTGGTGACAAAAGGTGAAAACAAAACATTTTACTCGCAAATTAAAGAAAATTATTAGCTAAAGTATTCAGAGATCAGAAATTGGTAGGAACCAACAATTTAAAACATTTATTAATTAGAAAAAAATTATACAAAATAAGACAATTTTTGAAGGAAATTGTTTTAAGGTATTAGGAGAGGAGAAATAGTTAGGAAACATGAGTGCACTCAAACATGCAAGATTAAATCCATATGGGGATAAAGGATGTAAAGAAAACATTTTACACTAAAAACAAAGAAAATTATTAGCGTAAATATTTAGAGGTCAGAAGTTGGTAGGAGCCATGAAGTTCAATAATTCATTAACTTGTAAAAAATAATAATAATAAACTATCAAAAAGTCAAATTTTAAAGAGAATCAGTTTAAAGTATCAGGAGAGGAGAATACGCTAGGAAAAATATAAGTGATCTACAACAAGTAAGATTAAAACCACGTGGTGATAAAGAGTGTAAACAAACGTGTGACCTCAAGGTCGGAAACCCCTCCAATAACAGATAACCCTAGGTGAAGAATGTTTATATCACTTATCTAATTGACCTCAAGGTCGGAAACCCCCCCCCCCCCGATAACAGATAACCCTAGGTCAAGAATGTTGATATCACTTATCTAATAAGTTTTTAATTTGAGGTCAATTGGGGTCAATTGCTGATAAGAGGGTCAAGAATGCAGGCACGCGACTTCTACGTCATTTTGACGTCACGGGTGATTTCCTCTCGAACCTATAGTTTATAACTACTAAAATGTATACTTGCGGAGTTCGGTTTGGAACCCGGGCCTTATGGTTTGTATAATGTTACGCTACCGAATGTGCCACAAATTCCGTTGGTATGTGGGAGAAATGTAAAGCATTACAACCTGGCAACCGACAAATTGATTGCACAACGAATTTCCGATAAATCCGTTTCTTTTAATAAAATTGTAACAATTTATTTAAACTGAACCTTTACAATTCAGTCTTAATTTCATAGCAATCAGCTATTTTACATAATTAAGCAACTTTTTTTCCATTTAAAGAATTAATACATCATAATAATTGTAAACGTTTTTAGGTACTGGCCATAATAAACCAAATCCTTCCATGAGCTTTTGTTCATCCATTCTGTGTTTAGACAAAATACCTCGTGTGTTTACAATGAGCTGATTGAAATCGTGTAAAATAAATAAATTTGAAAGGTTTGAAAATGTCGATATTTTAAATTGAATGATGTGAGATAGAAGTAAGATAATGTTTTCCCACAGCAAAAAATGATTAATTAAAGCACGATATTTTTTGTTAAATGTAATAAATTATTAATATTTTTTGTAACTATTATTGTTGATATTTATTGTTGTTTTTTCTGTTATTAGATTTGAACTAGGCATTAGTATTGTTATTCATTGTTATTATTATTTATTTTTATAATGCATTCAAAAGACTCGTATTGTTACTGTTGTGCAGGAAGACTTGAGAGACTGGCATGTTTTTCAACAGTATTTTCATTTAAATTATAATGCTACAATGTAATTGGGCGTAAGCCTGTTTTGTAGTATTGAAATTCAAATAAATAAATAAAATAAATAACATGACAAAATGTTAATGTTTATTACCAATTTATTTTACCCAGTACTCTTTAATCATCATTACCTTATATAGAAAAGTGCTTACTCTATGAAAACTTAATACTCCAGAAGCAGCTGAGAAGGATCTACTATTTTGTCTGTTTTGATGAGTAGTCAAACATTCTTTTAGTTTAAACATAAATACCTGTCATTTAACCTAAGTCGTATTAAAATTTATTCTTTAAATTAAACAACTGAACAATGAATGAGAAGAAGGAAAGTGGGCCGTCGACTTCATCTAGGAAGCGCTACATTCTCTCTCGTAGAAAGGTTAGTAGGCCTATGGTACAGTACTAAGTAGGATACTTTCATATTAAAGTTAAAACAAGTTAAAATGGTTTTGTTTGAAAATACACAAGCTAGGTTCGGTATAATAATTGATTTTTATTATTAATATTAATCAAAGAAACATTGACTTGACCAAAAGTAGTTAAACCTATGTTCCTTGTTTAGGCCTTTGCCATAGGCTAATTTGTTCACTTGACTTTTCACGATCTCCTTACCACGACTACACAATAATATTAAAGTTTATTTTATTGATTAATTTCTTATGAAATAATTTTATTGATAGTTTTCACTGGTTCCAGAGTAAAATAATTAATCGCAATTCGACGCCATCCTCTTGGAGTCGAATAACATTTCTGAATGACAGTCTGACTAATATTGTTTGATTATTTCCAGGTACCAAGGCAAACTATCTACAACTGGAGGAAGAAATTTTGATTGCAGGCCGAAAAAGGGGAAAAAAATTTTGCAGCCAAAAGAACCTCAGCGCTGCTGAAAAAACAGCCGAAACCCCTCCAGCGTCTCTGAAGACCCAGAAGTCTCTGTTGCTTTGGAAGAACAAGATAAAATCCTTGAAGTACAAGCCCTCTCCAGTTTTGTTTTCCCCGATCATGAGAATGTGGAAGAACCAGATACCTCAGAGAAACCCTGTGACCATGAAAAACTTCATAATGGTAGTGATATAACAGTGGGTCAGTGTGTATTTCTTATTTTGACTTCCTTCCTCAAACATTCATTGAACAAAGAGGCACTCAAGGGACTTTTACAACTAATATCACTCGTTCTTCCTAAGCCGAATAAATTTCCTAGTACACTATTCTTTTTCAACAAAATTATTTTTAATGTGACTTCCAATTAAGATGTGAAAAAACATTATTATTGCCAAACATGCACAACGTACCTCCAACCAGAACTGCCAAATCAAACTTCCGAAGTGTACTGTTCAAATTGTGAAGAATTTCAACGTACATTGGGTACTTTTGTAGAATTTCCGTTGGAAAGTGTTTTTAAAAGTTTGTTTGAAGACAGAGATTTGTATAAATTTTACGATGACGCCCCCACTTGGAAGAGTTCCTAAAAGAATGGTATTAAATACGACCAACTGAGGAACAATGTTTTAACGGATAAATATGATGTCATCTGCACTTGGAATACTGATGGGGTTCCAGTTTTAGCGAATTTCCCGTAGGGAATAAGCTATTACCGTAGGTCTCATGGTAAGACTTAAGCCCGGGACCATGTTACTTTTTCGTTTTTAGGTGCCCAGAGACCAAAAATAATAGTCATTAAAATTTATATATATATATATATATATATATATATATATGTATATATATACATATATGTATATACATACATATATATGTATATATTTATATATATATATACAGGGTTAGGCAAAAGTCTGGACACCCCCAGTTAACTTTTTAACGCGTTGCAGTAGGAAAACCAAACTCGGCACATGTTAACAACATGAAAAACTGCACTCTTTCATCAACTATACAACTTTGCCCCTGCCCCCAAAATGGGGTATTTTGGGGGCAGCCCCAAATTTTCAAATGTAAACCCCTATTGAGTGACCCCTCATTTTAAACGGTCTATCAAGACAAATTAAATGGCGCAAACCAGAAGTCGATATCTCACCCCTAACCAAAATGGCAGCCATTTCAAAATTTGAGATAAGCAAGCAAGTATAAGTCTGGACACCCCCAATTAATTTTTTAACATGTTGCAGTAGGAAAACCAAACTCGGCACATGTTAACAACATGAAAAACTGCACTTTTTCATCAACTACACAACTGTGCCCCTGCCCCCAAAATGGGGTATTTTGGGGGCAGCCCCAAATTTTCAAATGTAAACCCCTATTGAGTGACCCCTCATTTTAAATGTTTTATCAAGAGAAATTAAATGGCACAAACCGGAGCTCGATATCTTATTTCTAACCAAAATGGCAGCCATTTTAAAACTCGAGGAGGGTAAATTGACATTTGTTGAAATTAAACCGGAAAATAGCTTTTTTAGAATTGAGAATATCTGGAATTATTTTAGAATTGAACTTACTAGTTCATTTCTGCTACTAGGTTCAATTCTAAAATAATTCCAGAAATTATAAATTCTAATTAGCTATTTTCCGATTTAATTTTAACAAATGTCAATTTACCCTTCTCGAATTTTTAAAATGGCTGCCATTTTGGTTAGAGATGAGATATCGACATCCGGTTTGTGCCATTCAATTTCTCTTGATAAACCGTTTAAAATGAGGGGTCACTCATTAGGGGTTTACATTTGAAAATTTGGGGCTGCCCCCACAATACCCCATTTTGGGGGCAGGGGCAAAGTTGTGTAGTTGATGAAAAAGTGCAGTTTTTCATGTTGTTAACATGTGCCGAGTTTGGTTTTCCTACTGCAACATGTTAGAAAATTAATTGGGGGTGTCCAGACTTATACTTGCTTGCCCATCTCAAATTTTGAAATGGCTGCCATTTTGGTTAGGGGTGAGATATCGACCTCCGGTTTGTTCCATTTAATTTGTCTTGATAGACCGTTTAAAATGAGGGGTCACTCAATAGGGATTTACATTTGAAAATTTGGGGCTGCCCCCAAAATACCCCATTTTGGGGGCAGGGGCAAAGTCGTATAGTTGATGAAAAAGTGCAGTTTTTCATGTTGTTAACATGTGCCGAGTTTGGTTTTCCTACTGCAACGCGTTAAAAAGTTAAGTGGGGGTGTCCAGACTTTTGCCTAACCCTGTATGTATGTGTCCCTAGGCACGATAACTCTCGTAAAAACGGTCCGATCGACACCAAATTTGGTAGAGATGTGTAATCCAACGTTTATTCAGATGAGTTCGTAAACCAGACATATCGACCCACCGGAAGGGGTAGTTTTGGGGGGTTTTGTACCCCAAAAATGGGTTTTTTGCATTTTTCATATGTAAATTTTAAGAATTTTAAATTTTTATTTTGACCATTGGATTTAGCTCAAAAAACACACAATTTAGTATCTTGAAGCTCTGCTCTATCTCCATTGGTTACCGAGATATTACAAAGTCTAAAGACAGTACATTGTCTTTTGGGGCTCCAATGTTAATCTTATGGAGAATAAGGATGTGTTAATATTTCACTTATTAACCAATATTTTTGGATGAAACTTGGTATTTAGCTTCATTTGGTTGAGATTCATCCATTTAAGGTAAAAAAATCTAGGTTTTTGTACTTATCATGGCAGCAAACCTGCATACTCTTTTCCTATGTTAATCATATGGAGAATAGGCAAACTCTTTTATTTATGGACAGATATTGATGAAACTTACTATTTGGCTTTATATGGTCGAAATAAATTTTTTCTATGCTAAAAACCTTCTTTTAGTGTCCCCCATGGCAGCATACCTGCATATTCTTTCCCTATTAGGAGAATAATAGACATTTATTTCTCTATTAATGAGCACGTGATGAATTTTTGTTTACAAGTTTAGCTGGTCAAAATTAATATTACCAATTTGGAAATTCGCTGAGTACGGAGGTCTGCTGTGACGGGGGATATTAGACTGTTACAAACATTTTTTGGAATGCAGTATAAACACAAACAAATTAGTCATCCCATTACACAAACTGTATGGCTAGCAAGCCAAGTTGAAGCAAAACACTCAGATTGCTTTTTTTAATAAGCTTGCTAAGGTTTGCCCTCATCTTAGCAATTTTATTAAACTTCATTGAAAAAGATATAAACAAAAAATATAAACAAAACAAGTAAAAAAAAAAATAATAAAAAAATCATTTCTCTTGTGATACACCAGTAGGCCCTAATAGCTCGGGAGACAGTTTCAGCAAATGTTAAGCTGTACCATATACAGACTTATACCATATACCATATATACAGATTTCCGTATTTCAACTTTTAATGATTGTTTGATTGTAAATTGACATCCAATCCCGAAAATATAAGATTTGTTCAATTCCTTACAGAAAGGTGTTAAGTTGTTTAATATAGATTAATCTCAAGCCTATCAACAGGTAAACTTAGACGAGCAATCCAAGCAACATTGTACCATTAGTACGCCACTTGGGTTGATATAAATAATAGGTTACCTTAAGGAATAGCTTCAGCTACAGGCCTATTTAAAACAGATAATGGGAAAAATATGGTTTCAGGTATTCCAGGAGTCGTGTGTTTCTTGGACGACATTTTAGTTAGTGGGGAAAATGCTAACGTTTATACGAGAGTTTATTTGAGGGATGTAAAAGGTTAGTTGAAAATTGTTTAACTGTAAGTAAAAGTAAATGGGACTTTTTCAAAAGCTCTCGTTATTTATTTGAAGTTAAGTCCACATCATGACTAATATTAAATGCAACAAATAAAATGTTTAGGCCTATCAGATTTTAATTTTGTATAGACTTGGCCCTAATTTATTTTCAGTTCAGTAAATCTACACTACCTTGCGCCTGTCACGAGAGGCAACGAAAAACTGTAAGATAAAGTAAAATAAGGATTTTCAAACAAAGAGGGTATTAGTTTATTTCATGTTAGTTATTTGCAAAACAAATCGGGCGTCTTTAGTTCTTTGTATTGAGGTATAACGTGGTAGTCACGTCGTTCGCCGTCGGGGTGCGTGGTCATCGCCGAAGGTACAAAGTTATAAGTAGGAGCGACCCTGGGAGCGACCTAGATAGGCCTCATTTATCATACGCCGTCGACGTGAACCAGAGCAGTGATGTTTTCCCTCAATATGCTAGAGGTAATATTTCTTTATTTTTGAGAGTTAAAATAGATAATTTATTCCAGGAAGAAAGTCTTTTTGGGTTGAAATGAATTTTAAATTTGATGAAATGTGACTAAATAAAAACTGACTATTTTTGTCAACCACGTGGTTATGAGACAGGCTCATGCCAGCACCACTTTGTTTAAAATTAATTTAATTGTTCCATTGCAATGTAAATTTACTTTAACTGTCATTAATTTGTTTATTTGCTTCCAAGTAAAAAAGTTGTATAGCTACTGTTGTCAACAAATGTTTTTTATTTAATATTTTAATAGATCTTGAAAATGTGAATAGTGAAAACTGTATTTGGCCATAGTTCTTGCATTGAAGTAAAATGAATATTTTGATATAAACTGTCTTTAAGGTGCTAAGAAACCAATTAAAGTAAATTAATGGAATACGCAAAATTCAATGGAGATTAATTAACATGAGAGATTAGTTTTGGTCGGATATGAAAATCTGTTTAATCAAGATTGGAGTTTCTACACTAGAAAAGGGAATATATTTTAGTTAATTTTAACGATCAATAATGAAATTGCCGGAAAACATTGTGACATACCTTTACAGTCGGCTGCCAGATTGGCTCGAAACCATAAGAAACATAAAAGCCTTTAAAAAAGTGGTTTTTCAGTGGTTGACAGATACTGTTTCAGGCATTGATGTCATGTGTTCGTAGGCTAATTTAAAACTTAGGCTAAATTCAAAGGCAGAGCTAAATGGTCTAGGCCTACTTCAGCACCAAACCACAAACAATGACATCTACACATTCAAGCAACTTGGTACACATTAACACAACTAGTGATTGGAGCTAAAAATCCACAAGGGTCGTAAATAATGGCAATGCTATCGAGTACCTGACGTTTTGTGCAGGCAGTGACAGGGAGGTCCAAATGGTAGGAAAATGTATCCGTTACGAGAGACCAATACAATCCTAAAATGGAATAGTGTTCAATAGCATAGAATGTTCAATTGTATACCAGTAGAAGTAAGGCGTCTGGCAGTGCGCAAATTTGCAAGCACATTGAAGTCTTGGCTTTTGGAAAACCCTTTTTACAAAACATCTGAGTTCTATGAAGCAGATCATTCATCAATAATTAGATGTGACAATGTCATGAAGGTTGCTGGGACCAATTGACCAATACTCTTCTGACTACCCAAAGAAGATAACCATAACCAAGATAGAAAACTGCCTGATTTGTGGAATAAATCGAGCTGAGTTGGTTGTCTTTCAAAGTGATCGCACGACGACTGACATCAATTTGGTGTGCGAGCCGTGCTTTGGTGTGCGAGCCGTGCCCCAAAACTTTCCAATACATTGAGATAAAAAAAATTTTGATTTTAAGGCCTGTGCTTTTAAACAGGGAGCCCATTTGTTTGCTTGGCAAACTGTGTTGCCTTAAAAATAATATAAAAAGGTTTCTCAGAAAATTTAGATAATAACGAGAAACACCATTTGTCAAAGCTTAACCCATTAAAATATCGAACACCACTCTTTGTTAACCCATTAAAATATCGATTTATAAGGAGTATTGATGCCATTTCAATATTTTCAATGTAGTATTATGTTACTAATATTGTAATTACTTGTTGTAAAGGGTGGCGCAAAAGCATAGTCACATTTTAAATTAATGTTACTTAAGTGTTTTTGGAAACCACTTGATTTGTTTACATCATGGTTTTTAATATTTTCCTAAATTTAAACCAACAACATTAAAAGTAATGTTCGGTCTCTTACACAATTTTAACTTTAACAGCTACAGTTGAAGCACATCCGCCTAGTGAACCATCATTGGTTAACTCTGGAGTAGTGCTGCTTCTACACTTTTACTGTTTTCAGGCGTGTTATTTTGTGTGTTACATTTTTATCTAACATTTAATGTGTTAACAGTGTATTCACGTGGTTAATCGTGTCCAAGTAGACACCCCCTTATCCGGCTCGAAGGATCACAAAAATGTTCGGTGGGAAATGAGACAAATTGATTTAAATGCTCGAAGGACCTAACTTTAGATACACTGATAATTACAGGAGATGAAAGTTACCATTGGTACGATGGGTTGAGCTGTCTGTCAAGGGCTTCCTGGCACCAGAGCGACGTCTCCAGGTCCAAGGGGGCAGTAATGTCCATAGTTCTTTACCGGGAGCTCCCTGGTTCGCTGGGGAATCTTGACGCACTTCACAAACACTGAGAAGAAAGCACTAAGAGGGTCGCGGTGAGCACACGAATTAATTACGAATTGATTATTATTAAAAGGTTACACCAAGAATGGTGTTTAAAAAAGAGCGGCACTGGTTGAGTCTTAAAATCGTAATTGACACAATTAATTAAGAGAAATTAAAAGGAGAGACTAGAAAATGTAGAGATACGCGACGCGGCGACTGTATACCGGCGCGGATTTAGAGGCGACTGCCAATTTTCCGCTGTGGAAAAACCACGTTAGCCGGGTGGCGTGATTTAAGGGGTTCACAACAGCGTCCGCGAGGATCGTATGATATTTGGCATTGGATTACAACGTCCTTATTCATACTGGCCAGCAAAGTGTATATATGTGAGTGTGTTTTAACTTAGAAATATAGCATGTGATAATATGTGACATATAGGGATAAAATTATCATTAAATTAAATTAAATACAAAAATTAAATAATAACACAACTAAATTAAGGAATACGCAACATGCCGGCCGCCTTGAAAAACTATGGGCTTCAACAGGAAATATGAAGTTTCTAGAATGTATATTACAAAGGCGGCATGCCACGTGACTCTCAGTTAGAGGGAAGTGGGAAGACCTTTGACACTGGTCTTCTGTATGTTCCTTGCGGGGTGCGCACGTCCACTACGCGCACTACACCATCGTGACCTGGATGCAGGGCATTGAGGCGACCCAGAGGCCATTGAAGAGGTGGAGACGAGTCGTGGAGGAGTACTAGGTCCCCTACTAGAAGTTCTGGAGAGGGTGTCATCCATTTTCCCCGCTGCTGGAGGGTGTGGAGGTATTCTGCACGCCATCGCTTCCATATCCTTTGGTGGAAAGCCTGGACGAGCTGCCAGTGACGGAGCCGATTATCTGGACGATCGTGGAGGTCTTCTTCAGGAACTGCTGCGAGAGGAGCCCCGATCAGGAAGTGGCCAGGAGTCAACACTGCGAAGTCCGCAGGATCAGCCGATAGAGGAGTCAGAGGGCCAGAGTTCAACATAGCCTCAACCTGAGTAGTCAATGTCATAAATTCGATGAGCGTAAGAAGATGTTCTCCAATGACTCGGTTGAGATGGTACTTGGCGCTTTTAATGGACTTTCCCAGAGGCCTCCGAAATTTGGACTAGCAGGTGGGTTAAAACGGAAGTTAATAGAGTTTTTCAAGGCGAAGTCACTGATTTCACTACGGGCCTTTTGGATTTAATCGAATCATGAACGATACGAGACAAAAGCGTGTTGGCACCTACAAAGTTTGTACCACAATCACTGTACAGGTCGGCACACAGTCCACGGCGTGACACAAATCTTGTGAGGGCAGCTATAAAAGCATCTGTGGTCAGGTCGGTAACGACCTCGAGATGCACGGCCTTAGTGACCATACACACAAAAAGACATAGGTATGTCTTGATGGTTCAAGTGCCACGTAAATTATGCACTTTGGTATTGAAGGGGCCTCCGTAATCCATTCCAGTGTGGAGGAAAGGTCGAGCTGGCATGACATGGGAACTGGGTAGATCACCCATGAGAGGGGTTTTATTCTTAGGCTTGTGCCTGAAACAAGTGAGACATCTAAAAATGTTTGAGCGAATTACGCTCCGAGCGGATAAAATCCAAAATTTTTGACTGATTAGAGCTTGAGTCAATTGCGAGCCAGCGTGTAAATGTTTCACATGGTAGTGAGAGACAATTAAATTTACCACATGGTGGTGTTTGGGTAGCAGGAGTGGATGCCTTGAATCATAATCAAGGGGAGCATGTTTAAGTCTACCACCCACACGTAGTATACCGTTGGCGTCAATAAAAGGCGTCAACCGCCGAAGTTTGGAAGAACACAGTTTTTGCTGTTCTATAACGGTGATATCCTCATTGAAATGAACTTTTTGTACAAGTTTCACGATGACATTAGTGGATTGTTTAAGTTCAGCTGAACTTAACGTGCCTGAAGTGTTGTTTTTACGTCTGGAGTTATTAATAAAACGAAGAACATAAGCGGTGACCCGTACAAGTTTGTCCCACGAAGAGAACTTGTTGAGCAAATCCCATTCTATGGTATTAGCAGTTGATAGTACTGTTAGAGGTTGTGACTTCACTTCCATACTAGAGTCGAGTTCAATATTAGTAAATTTGGGCTTAGGCCAGTCGTCATGTGGCAGTTGAAGCCAAGCTGGACCGTTATACCATAGTGGATGGTTTGGTAGTTGGGAGGGGAGTATTCCCCGGGATGCGCAATCTGCGGGATTGTCCGCACTGCTAATATGATGCCACCAGTTTGAAGGAATTAATTCTTGGGTTTGTGCCACGCGGTTGGCAACGTAAGTTTTGAGTTGGAATGGCGGAGTTTGCAGCCATGTTAAGGCTACTGTGGAATCACACCATAAGTGATGTGAGGATAATTTGTAGTTCTCAGCAAGATTTGATAAGCAATATGTCACGATTTGTGCCAATAAATGAGCCGCACATAGCTCGAGTCTGGGCAAGGTGACCTTTTTCAGAGGGGCTACCCTAGTCTTGGAAATAACTTGCCGAACAATGACAGTGCTGTCTGAAGTTAAACATCGGACATAAACAACAGCCGCGTAACCTCGTTCGGAGGCGTCGCAGAACCCATGAAGTTCTATAGCGTTAGAGTCTGAAAAGTTGAAGACTTGAGGTATATTAATAGAGGAGATAGCCTGTAGTTCGGCTATAAATGTACGCCACTTTTCGGAGAGATCGTGTGGAATGGGTTCATCCCATCCAATCTGTTGAGTCCATAGGACCTGCGTGAAACATTTGCACCACATAGTGATTGATGCTAAAAATCCACAAGGGTCGTAAATCCTGGCAATGCTACCGAGTACCTGACATTTTGTGCAGGCAGTGACAGGGAGGTCCAAATGGTAGGAAAATGAATCCGTTACGGGAGACCAATACAATCCTAAAATGGAATAGTGAGGTTGCGAAGAGTCTTGAAGAAAGACAGGGGTTTCTCGGTGATCCTCAGGTACCATCTGTAGTAGGCGTGGAGAATTGGAGGACCACTTCCGGAGTTCAAGGCCACCCTTTTTGAGCAGAGCGGTAAGTTGACTTTGGAGTTGCAGCGCTGAATCTTCATCGACTGAACCAGTGATGATGTCATCTACATAACTTTGAGAGGTGAGTATCTTAGCCGCTTCTGGGTACGCATTGCCTTCATCTGCTGCCAGTTGCGAAAGTGTCTTTATGGCGAGGTAAGGAGAACTATTTAGGCCATAAGTAACTGTAGTCAGTTTATAGACAGCTAATTCCTGAGCTGGGTTTTCACGCCAGAGTATCAGCTGATACATCTGGTCTTCAGGGCGGAGTCTGATCTGTCGGTACATCTGCCGTATGTCGCAGGAGAAGACGACATTATGAATGCGAAAGTTCAGTATTATATCGCATATATTAGTTTGGAGTTTACGCCCAGTGAGAAGCACATCATTTAAAGAAACACCTGTGCTTGTTTTTGCGCTGGCATCAAAGACTGTACGCAGTTTCGTAGTGCTGCTGTTTTCTTTAAGGACACCATGGTGAGGCAGGAAATAGTGAGGCTGAGACATGTCAACATTTGACAATTTTTCCATATGACCGGCCCGATGATAGTCATCCATAAACTGGCGATAGAGTTCATAAAACTCGGGTTGAGTTTCGAATTTGTGTTCCAATGAGCGGAATCTACGTTCAGCAACAAGTTTAGATGAGCCTAGAGGGGGATGAGCTTGTTTGAACGGAAGACTGACAATATAGCGTCCGTCTGAGTCTCTCTTATGAGTAGTTTCAAAGTGTTTATCGCACAGTTCTTCTTCCGCTGTCAGTTTATTGCATGAGGGCACTTCTTCTTGTAACCAGAACTTTTGGAGAGATGAGTGCAAATCTACTTCATTAGTAGAGAGCAGAGACACAGAGTAGTTTGATACTAGTGGGGCAGATGTCAAACAAGGGGCTTGTCCCATGATAATAAAGCCAAAGTGACTTCCTATGGTGTGAGGTAAGTTGGGACCAAGAGAGTACCTTTCACTAGTCAATAAGTGCGGAAATATGCTTCCTCCCAAGAGAACGTCCACACCACCGGGAAGGTGGAATGTAGGATCAGCCAGAGTGTAAGTTTTGGCCTTTTTGAACACTTCCGGTGACGATTCCACTCTAGGAAGGTCCACAGAGATTTTATCTAGAATTAAGAAGGGCTGTTGAGCAGCCATAGTACGGCCTGAGAGAGTCTTCACATTTAAGTGTAACATGCCTTTAGTGTGGGTGTATGTTTGTGCTATGCCCACGACCTGAAGAGTAGAGCTTGTGCGTTTAGTACCTAACAATTGAGCAGCGTAGATATGAAGTCACACATACTTCCTGAATCTAATAATGCCCTGAACACATGAGTATTGCCGTGAGGAGAAGTGAGTTGTACTAATAAAGTACCAAGGAGTACAGTAGAAGTATTGCTGCATGATTGAGACTGAGATGTCATTAGTGCAGACATTTTTGTAGAGGGAGGAGTGTCATTTGACTTCTTATGAGACCGAGCATCCGGTGGGATTGTGCTCTGAAAATGTAACAAACTGTGGTGTCGCTTTTTGCAAGTTGCACAAGTTGCTTGAGATTTGCACTGTTTAATATCATGAGTGCCGAGACACGATACAAAACGTTTGCCTTTTTTGACGAGCTGATACCGCTCTTGAGGGGTTTTAGTTTTAAACAAAGGACATACATAGATTTTGTGATCCTCCTTGCCGCAAGCAAAACATGAAGGCAAGAAGGATGAGCTATCCTTCTGAGTTGAAAGTAGTGCAACATGTTTGCCAGACTTATCAGAGGCGAACCTAACAGCTTTGTTGCTCTTAGAGTTAGATGATTGGCTATAATTAGCCTTGTGGGGGTTTTGCGCTACATGTAATCTAGCATCTTCAGCCTGGTTACATTCAATATTCAAAAACTGTATAATATCTGAAACTTCCGGCAAAGTATGTACCTCACGTTCTTGAGTCGACCGGTAAGCTTCAAGCCTTTTGCGTAATTCAGTGTCCATCTTACGCAAAATAAGAGCTGAGAGTAAAGGATTCGAATTGGATGTAACATCACAATTGAGGTCTTTGAGCGCTTCACTATGTTCATAAAATATATTCACAAAGGCTCGTAAGTTGCGGAAGGACCCCGATGCAATATCAGGCAAGTCCATTATTTGATTTAAATATAGAGTCGTGAGTCGCCTAGCATTGTGATAACGGTCTCTGAGAAGTTGGTACGCTACTAAATAATTAGCAGTGGTGATGTTAAGCGATTTAATTAAGTTCAAAGGTTCACCAGATACCACACTTAAAAGATACTGGAACTTGGCTACATTTGAGACACTTGCATTTCTATGCACACTAGAGTCAAACAAATTTATAAAACTAATCCACTGTAACGGATTGCCATCAAAATGCTTCAGCTCCAATTTAGGCAGCCTAATATTGGCTAGAGCTAGAGTGGGAATTGAACCTGGCTCGCTGTGGGCCGAAGGCGTCTTTGGCTCATCTACAGGGTTAAGAGATTCAATGATACTTTGAATTTTAACATATGTGTCATTGATTGCATCTTGATCACTAGACAGTTGATCAGTAGGTGCTTCTTCAGGGGTTATGGACTCAAGTACCCGGTACAAATTACCTTCAAAGTCGGCACGCTTTTTAGTTGCCTCAGCTGCATAACCAGACAAAGATCGATAATTAACCTGAGTGAGTGGTGTTGCTTGATTAGCTATTGCCTCAACAAGGGTGAGAATTTTCTCTAATCTTGCTTTAATTAAAGCCGTAGAGCGCTCATAGGTACTAAATTTAATTGAACCACTAGGCATTTTGTTGTTTGAAAAGAAATACTATAGTACAAAATTGTGAGACACAGTAATCTAAATGAAAGCTTAAAATAAAATATACCTATTACATTATTTAGTCAAATAATACGCCAAACATTAACAATGTGTCAAATAAACAATGGAAGATAGTAATAATCGAAATGTTAATTGACATTGAGCAGAGATACAGTACACAGAAATTTATTTTGTAATAAAGCAAAATTAACTATTTGGGCAATGTGTACGCTTCACAACAATAAATTGATTGTTGACAACTAAACACTGAGTAACAATAAAAATATTCTACAACAAGAGAAAATATTGAAAATAGCCTTTTGTATCCAACATGAATTAAAGGCAAATACTATTCATAAAAAGCACAAGTTATACAAGTATCAAAATTCAAATGAAATCCAGTTACTTAATTAGCAAAGACTATAACTGAGTTACAAATTAGTTAGTTAAAGAGAAAGCTGTGTGCAAATAAACATTGAGATATGTACATTTCGTCTTTAGAGTGAAAATAAATATTGGTGACAACTATTTACATCACAACACAACAATAAGATATTATTCACCATATAACATAAAAATACAAAGCAATAGTGTTAGAATAAATAAAGAGTGTCTGTGTTCCATGTGTACCAAAACAATGATTGTAGTCAAAGTGACAAGTGTGACATGAATTGTTGTGATCAGCTGTTGAGCTGAAGTTGAGTGTTCGGCCAGCTGACTGAGGGGGGAGAGGGGGACACCAACCGGACTCACCCAATGCACCGAGGCCCAACAACGTACCGAGAGCGTGGTGGGGAAACCACGTGACCAGACAAAGTTTTATTGTTGGATTTTGCTGGAAGGAGAAGACGCTTCCCTTGACGTTTACAAATGGCGGATTACAAGCCAAATAAATTGATCGATTTGGTGAAGAATGTTATTGCACACAAAATAACCAAGATTTAAGCAAACAAATACAGTTGTAAGCGTGAATAATTATGAAAGAGTATTTAAGAGAGATAAACCGCACTTCTCTCAGAGTTCAATTCACATAGTCTGGATTTATTCTTTCGTACTAAAGTTCCTGTTAAAATGTTCATAGCGTAAGTTCTTAATATCCGGCTCGAAAGACCAAAAATGTTCGGTGGGAAATGAGACAAATTGATTTAAATGCTCGAAGGACCTAACTTTAGATACACTGATAATTACAGGAGATGAAAGTTACCATTGGTACGATGGGTTGAGCTGTCTGTCAAGGACTTCCTGGTACCAGAGCGACGTCTCCAGGTCCAAGGGGGCAGTAATGTCCATAGTTCTTTACCGGGAGCTCCCTGGTTCGCTGGGGGATCTTGACGCACTTCACAAACACTGAGAAGAAAGCACTAAGAGGGTCGCGGTGAGCACACGAATTAGTTACGAATTGATTATTATTAAAAGGTTACACCGAGAATGGTGTTTAAAAAAGAGCGGCACTGGTTGAGTCTTAAAATCGTAATTGACACAATTAATTAAAAGAAATTAAAAGGAGAGACTAGAAAATGTAGAGACACGCGACGCGGCGACTGTATACCGGCGCGGATTTAGAGGCGACTGCCAATTTTCCGCTGTGGAAAAACCACGTTAGCCGGGTGGCGTGATTTAAGGGGTTCACAACAGCGTCCGCGAGGATCGTATGATATTTGGCATTGGATTACAACGTCCTTATTCATACTGGCCAGCAAAGTGTATATATGTGAGTGTGTTTTAACTTAGAAATATAGCATGTGATAATATGTGACATATAGGGATAAAATTATCATTAAATTAAATTAAATACAAAAATTAAATAATAACACAATTAAATTAAGGAATACGCAACAACAACACAAAGTCATTTACAATTTTCACACAAGATTCACACATACATGGGAATATTAATAGAAAGACTGACATACACAGAAAAATGTTTTGACTTTTATTGAAAAAGTGAGGTTATGTTGTTTTTGCTTGTCGAAGCAGAACTAACTGACAGTGGTGGCAGCTGGACATAGAGGAAGGTATTTGCTTCTCAATCTAGTCATCAAGCATTAGAGTATTATAGTCAATAGTATTTTCTGTTGTTTCCCCTTTGTTGCTTTGTTAAGTTCACTAGATTTTTCAAACGTTAATTTAGTTGTTATTGTTGCTTCTGTATCGTTCAGTTTTACACTGTTTTGTTTTGTTAAATACTTATAAAATTGTTGGTATTTATAGTTTGTAGCTGCAATTAAAAATGAATGTTAAAATAGGTACCTGCCCTAAACCGCCGTAGTTGTTTACATTGTAAATTTCAATGATTGCTTACTTTCAATGTAATTGAAAATAATTTGAAAAAGTAAAACTGTTGTATTTAGATACGTTTATGGACCTCTCCGACAAGTTTTCTTTAACTTGGCGAGGCCATGTTTATGTACATTTTTGAAATAAACATATTCTTATTCTTATTCTTAATAATGTGTTGAAATGTTAAATTTTTATACAGTGTGTAAATTAAGTATGGAAACAAATCTGTATTTTTTAAACCAAAATAGATAAAAATATTTGGTTTGTGGCATTGACTGTTAACCAAGGCTCCGGAATTTTTTGCATCAAAAAAAATGTTTCACCCCCTCAGGGTGGTAGGGGTAGGGGGTAACTTAATTTTTTTTAAATAACAACCCCTATTGAGTGACCCCTCATTTTGAAGGGTTTGTCAAAAAAAAAAAAAAAAAAAAAAAAAAATACAATGCGGTAAACCCGAGGTCGGTATCTTACCCCTAACCAGAATGGTGGCCATTTTAAATTTCGAGATGGGCAAACGAAATCCAGTGTGGATACCCATTTACCTTTTAAATGGGTAACATTGGGTAAGCCGAACTCCAGATACCATTATTAGATTGAAAAGTGGATGTTTTTATCGTATTCAAAATTTTGCCCCAGCCCCGTGCAGAATGATAAAAAATCCGTTTATCCTAAAATAAATGGTGGTCAAGAACCAAATGTCAATTAATTATGTTTATAATTATGCAATAAAATTATAAAAAGACATTTTATAAAAATTATTATTAATTAAGTAAGAGAGGAAATTATGAAATAGTAAATTGGAATTTTATGTAAATAAACCCACAGTTTATGCTATGGTGACCATGACGTCATCAACCTGTATCTAAACTCATGTTGATTGCATTGTTAATTATCAATCAGCTGTTTGGGGTATTGTTTACAGTCTGCATCCCAATTCAATTTGAGTTTCGTGAATCCAATTAAGTGTATATCCTTGGGGACAGCAATTTAAGTAGCTTTGGTTATCTCAGCTCCTTCGAAATGCAGATGCACAACGTAGTATAAAAACGGTTTCTAACTTGGGATTTCTCATTTACCCTTTCTTATCAGTAGCTGTTTGGGTTTCTAAAGGATATTCTTTCGATAATGTTCCATCTACTCATTCTGGTTTAGTTAATTTTGTAGAGAGAGGTGTATTCAAGTGCTTCTGTAGTTTTGTTTAACAATGGTTCTTTTAAGTACACAGCAAAAAATTAACATTCTCCGCATTGTTGGGTATGGGGATAGGTCACGTACATATCAAGAAACTTGTGAGTTATTTAATGAAGTACCCATATCATCAAATAAACCGATCTACGGTAAGTAAGATCTGTACTAAGTTCTTGGAAACAGGGGATGTAGCAAATTAACCTAAAACTGGTCGACCTAAATCAGTTGTAACAGAAGACATGACACTGAATGTGCTTTTGAGTATTCAAGAAAATCCCATTACATCTACTCGTCAGCTCGGTAGTAATCTAGGTTTAAGTCACACTTCGATTCATAAAGCTCTGAAAGCCGAAAAATTTCATCCTTATAAGGTACAGCTAATTCACGAATTGAACGAGGATGATTTTGATCGTCGAATTCAATTTTGTGAAGAAATGATGCAGCGGTGTATCCAAGATCCGTTATTTAAAACAAAAATAGTATTTTCTGATGAAGCCTCATTCAGCCTCAATGGACACGTCAATAGACAAAACAGTAGGGTACCTTGGCCGAAGACTGTCAGGAGGAGCAGGAGGAGCCGACCCCCCCCCCCCCCCCCGAGGACCTCCCACGGCGAGAACCCCCCCCCCCGAAAATAGTAGAGGTGTTTGGTGTTTTTTTTAGTCTATGCGACCTACGCCCAGCAATGGCGGCGTAACCCGACCCTCGGCCACATGCGTGTAGTCCGCAGAGAGGGGAGCATAGGCATCCCTCTCTGGCCTACACATCATTCGCCCTTCCTCACTCCTACCAGCAACATGTCACCTCGTGATCAGCCACCGACTAACAGCGATGCTTTTTACGCAGATGATCTCTTACCGCAAGAAGAGGTACCTGATGCAATTGCGACACCTGATGCAATTGCGCTACTCATTATTCAACTAGAGGAGCCACCCAGGATGCTCTCTTACAGTCCAAAGGTGTTCTTCATCGATATGATGAATCCGTGGGATATCATCTATCGATTCATCAATGAAGTCGATCTTTGGCTGATGAGCGGAGTTCATGTAAGAGTCATCTCCCCATTACCCGATTATCAGGAGTTTACAATTGCAGAATCAAATCATTTTGCGCTGCTGGAGTGGGGAACATTAATGATAAACACCCCGATGGATGACGTCGATCTGATTGATCGGACGTTACAGGCGCCGTTCTTCGTAGCCACTCTGCTATGAAGCGGCCACATCCAGGGCGGTTAATTCCGCCCACCAGAAACGGCCCTTCTCAGGGCCCAATAATACCTCAATTACGCGTATGAGTTCTAACACTCATACGTACTGTGACAAGGCACAACGCCACTTAGTCCGTTGTTCAGTGAGACCACCCACGAAGGAGGAGCCCCCATGACCACCTGCGGTGTTGTAACCCGACCCTCGGCCAGGTGCAACATTCCACAGACAGGGGAGCCGAACACAATAGGTCGATCTCACCCCTGCGCGGTCTACAAGATGAAAACATTATAACACATTCACTGTGTGTTATATAGTAAATATCTTCACTTAAATTAATTCATGTTTATTTATTTATTTATAACATAACCACTTAAAACTAAAAGGATTGGGATCAACAGTACGATTAATCATCATATTCGCTATATTCTTCATGTTTCTCAGTTTTCACCTCCGCCTGGATAGTACCTCCACTCTTTAGCTCATTCGTGGCTTCTTCTAGTTGCTGGGTAATCGCCATCTGACATTGAAGCCCAAAATCATCACGCGGAACAGAACCGCAAATATCCATCTAAACCAACCAGAGCCGCCTGAGGTTTTTTTCCTTTTCCTCGACAGCATCGACGGCCGCATGTAATTCCTCTTCTGTAATAGAGGAGTCCCACAATTGTTGATCATCGGTTTTGTTGACAACCTCCTTCTCGGACTCCATCCATAGCGCTATCTGGCCAAAACTCGACTGTGAGACAGCCGGAAGGAGTGGGGGAGCAGGACGTTATTTTCCCGCCATTCAGCCCCCCCCCCCCCCACATCTCTCCCCGTAGCACAGTCTCACACCAACCTCAGTGCGGTACAGACATGAGTACGTCCGGAATAATTGACGAGTACTTAAATTTCATGGCCGACATCAACGCCGCAGACGACAACGCCACGGTTGAGCAGATCCCGCTTACACCTCCGAAGCCTAAGAAGAGAATTAGACCTACACCAAAGCCTAAAGTGGAAGAGTCACCAGCGAAACCGGGATGGGTGCCGAAACCATCAGACGATTGCCCCATCGTATCGTGGCTTGAAAACGGACAACTTTACGCGGTGCAGAATCATTCAAATAGTGGACCAGTGCTTTTGAAAATGGAAATGTACGACGGTTCGGACATGGTGTACAGATGTGGTTTATTTATAGACAAGAATAGTGAATTGTACGAGAGCGTCAACCAGGTGGTGGACAAGTCAGAGAATTTATGGATCAATAAAGCTACGGGAGTGCCAAAGATTAATGGTTTGACGCAGACAGTAACACAATACAGCAAGACCGTTGAGAAACCGAAGAAACGGACTGCGAGTACAAAACCCAGCAAGAAAATCAAGAAGGCATTATAGGGACAATGTGACCGATTCGAACACCTGTGCTCATAAAAAATCCATGATGGTCGCCACCCTTCTCACGTTTCATCAGCCACCTGCGCAAACAAAAGAAGCGGGACAACCATTCTCACGTTTCATCGACCACCTGCACAAACACCTGCGCTCATAAAAAATCCATGATGGCCGCCACCCTTCTCGACCCTTCTCACGTTTCATCAGCCACCTGCGCAAACAAAAGAAGCGGGACAACCATTCTCACGTTTCATCGACCACCTGCACAAACACCTGCGCTCATAAAAAATCCATGATGGCCGCCACCCTTCTCGACCCTTCTCACGTTTCATCAGCCACCTGCGCAAACAAAAGAAGCGGGACGATCATTCTCACGTTTCATCGACCACCTGCATCGACCACCTGCACAAACAAAAAATTTAAGATCGCGTCTGGGATGATAAAAACCGAGCGAGCGGACCGAGTGAGCATCATTCTTCGACTAGTCGCCGCATCATCACCACCATGTCGAGCAGCAACATGACTTCAGAGTCCGCACCCGGTGTGACGATGGACCTACGGACCGCACTGAACACCTGCAAGTCCAGCTCTCCGGCCTACACCCGCCTGTCTGATCTGCGTGAGGAGTGCAGCTACGCAATCACCGGGATGGAGCGGGTGACCACTCCGTTTGGCGAGACTATCGTCGTCATCTTAGAGGGACAAGTCGGCGATGACTTCTTCCTGCGAGTCTACCTGCCCAGGCGGTTCAACTAAGGCCTGAGCGACCACGACATCGAGCGGTACAACAGCGGTTTCGGAGATCGCCTTCGTCTGATGAAACGCAGCCCACTCCCAGGTAGCAAATTCACTCCACTGGAATTTTTGTAAAGCAAGCAAAGTAGAATCAAGACGTAAATACCTTTATAAATTTTGATAGTTTTTAAGCAATAAAATATTCATGTACATTACAGCATAAACTATTGTCTTTTATTTTAAGATGAAACCCAAACCCTTTATTTTAAGAAAAAGTGTATGGTATTTAGTTTTAGTTTCAGTATTAGTCATGAGCTTGAAGTGGCAACATCCATTCTCAGCCATTGTGGCGGGCCCTTCGGGCAGTAATAAGTCACATTATGTGTCCAAGTTTATTGAATACATAAATGAAATGTGTGATGTAAAATTTGCCAAAATCAACTGGCATTACGGTAGTGGTGGGGGAGGAGGTGATGTAAGTAATTCCAAAATAAACCACATTGAGGGTTTACCGGACTTGAGTGATTATGATGGTAAGGAACCAATACTGGTTATAATTGACGATATGATGCGTGAGGCAGACGATAGAGTGGTGGATCTATTCACGAAGGGTTGTCATCACCGCAACATCAGTGTGTTTTTCATTACTCAAAATATTTTTCATCAGGGCCGTGGGCAGAGAGACATCTCGCTAAATGCTCACTACATTATATTTTTTAAAAATCCTAGAGACAGAGTACAAATCAGATATTTAGCCAGGCAGATATATCCAGACAGTCCAAAGTTCATAGAGGAAGCCTACAATGATGCCACGAAATAGCACACGGTTACCTGCTTTTGGACTTGAAACAATCGACATCTGAGGACATGCGAGTACGCACTTGCATATTTCCCGAGGATCGTGTAAACTATGTGTACTTACCAAAGAAAAAATAGCACGTCAGTTACAATCATGTCGTGCTTGAAGAAGGACGCGCCGCTGCTCAGAGCGCTAATACATGCGACACCCAAGGAACGCAAGGCACTGTTAAAGGCTTGTGACAGGAGTCGAATCCGTTCAGTCTGCGAGTGCGCCTATAACGTGCTACGTGGGAACGTACCTCTGTCGAGTAAGACTAAAAGCCAGTTGAGTAAACATAAAGTGACTCTGAGACGCTTAGTAAGACAAGGAGAGTGTTGGGGAAAGAAACGAAATTATCTAGTGCAGAAAGGAGGTGGATTTTTTATTCCATTACTGTTGGGCACAGTGTTACAGGCAGCAGTCAGTAGTGGATTAGGAAAGTGAAATGGATGTCCAGACAAAACCATTTTATTTGACTTTACTTAGCGGTACGCCCCGCTCAGCAAATTATTATCCGAAAAATAACACGTCTGATTTTACTGTACAACTACCGAAGTACATTTGCTTGGACAGTAGAGATTGGGAAGTAGCGCTCGTAGAAGTACATTACCCATGTTCGTTCTCAACAGTAGGGTCCGATGCTTTGCTACAAGTAGTTGGTACAAAAAAGGAAGAACCCAAGAAGTCAGTGGGAAAAGAAGGTAAAACAACCAACAAAGAAGGTGAATCAACCATCAAAGAACCGATTGGTACAAAAAAGGAAGAACCCAAGAAGTCAGTGGGAAAAGAAGGTGAATCAACCATCAAAGAACCGACCAATAAGAAACCCAAAATATTCGCACACATCGATAGACCAAAACCCGGATATTACAGTTCAGTTGAAGAATTGGTGGAACACATCAATGAGCTGAATTATGTAAAGAAAACTGGAACTATATTCAGTCTTGACGAAGCAAAGCGACTTAAAGTATCGTTAGGAACTGCGTTGGGACCTGTCACAAGAGTGATTTATTCCCAATCACTCGCACTTCAGTTGGGAACGGCAAGATATCGACCATGGTTTGAGCCATTTAGTTTCTCTTGATAAACCATTTAAAATGGAGGTCACTCGATAAAGGGTTACATTTCAAAATTTGGGGCTTCCCCCGATATATCCCATTAAACTTAATTTTAATTCATTTTATTTACGTTGGAATTTTTATAATGTATAACTATATACGTAACTATAAATTTGTGAGTACAACTATTACATAACTGTAATTGTTTGTTTTAATAAAGTTTTTTTGCCTTTTTTGACATGCCTTATTTCTTGAACAGATTCCCTAAACTACTAGGTATACAATGCAGTTGTCTGCTTGCAATGTTGAGCGGAGAGACTAATTTTTAAAATCAATAATAGTAAATGTTTTATAGGTACCTAATTGAAGTGAGCTCGTTCGCTACGCTCACTCGTCGTCAATTTAGTTCGTACCCTGCGCTCACTCACCTTTTGGGTCGGCTCATTCGCTGCACACTCGTCGCCAGATTTAAGGCCTATTTCCCCAGACGCGTCTCGTGCGTCTGACGCTCCGCGATGATCGCTCCGCGTCAATCGCTGCCCTCTGCTTTACATTGTTTGAGATTAGTCTATTTTCCCAGACGCGTCTATCGCTTCAGCCGCCAGCGTCTGTAACTGAAACTGAGCCGCTAGCGTCTGTCGCGGACCTCTGCTCTTAGAGCAGACGGAGACGCAGTCGCTCGCGTCTATTGGTGGAAGATTGGGTATTAAAATAAGCCAACGTCAATTTTGGACATAATTCTCACCAGGAAAGCGATGCAAACCTTTGTCAGATACCTTCAGTGTTATTTTGTAGATACAACAGTATTAAAAAACAAACAAAAAAGACAGTTCCTAATAATTAATGTTTTTAGGTTTTTTTGCTACTTTTCCCAATTGCAATAATTAGGTTTGATAATTACAATGTATAAAAACTATATTCTGGAAATGCTGTTATGATTTTTCCTTAACCAAACTAAAAGGTTCGAAATCTTTTGATCCATGGGTTAAAATGTGCTTCCTTTTTATTACTAAAATGGAAGGAGGCTGAAATTTTGTGCATAAAATTACCTTTTTACTACATGATTAAAACTTACCTTAAAGTTAGAGCAAGTTTTCTTCTGCCGTTATGGGGTATGGGGTTTTGTTATTCAAGGATGCCGTGTACAACTCATTTTAGCGAATTTCCCATAGGGAATAAGCTATTACCGTAGGTCTCATGGTAAAACCTAAGCCCGGGACCATGTTACTTTTTTGTTTTGAGGTGCCCAGAGACCAAAAATAATAGTCATTAAAATTTATATATATATATATATATATATATATATATATATATGTATGTATATGTATATATTTATATATATATATATATATATATATATATATATGTGTGTGTCCCTAGACACGATAACTCTCGTAAAAATGGTCCGATCGACACCAAATTTGGTAGAGATGTATAATCCTACGTTTATTCGGATGAGTTCGTAAACCAGACATATCGACCTATCGGAAGGGGTAGTTTTGGGGGGTTTTGTACCCCCAAAATGGGCGTTTTTGCATTTTTTCATATGTAATTATTAAAAATTTTAAATTTTTATTTTAACCATTGGATTTAGCTAAAAAAAACACACAATTTAGTATTTTGAAGTTTTGCTCTATCTCCATTGGTTACCGAGATATTAAAAAGTCTAAAGACAGTACATTACATTTTGGGGCTCCAATGTTAATCTTATGGAGAATAAGAATATGTGTTAATATTTCACTTATTAACTAATATTTTTGGATGAAACTTGGTAATCAGCTTCATTTGGTTGAGATTCATCCATTTATGGTAAAAAATCTTGGTTTTTGTGCTTATCGTGGCAGCAAACCTGCATACTCTTTTCCCATGTTAATCATATGGAGAATAGGCAAACTTCTTTATTTATGGACAGATATTGATGAAACTTAGTATATGGCTTCATATGGTCGAAATAAAAATTTTTTATGCTAAAAACCTACTTTTGGTGTTCCCCATTTCAGCATACCTGCATACTCATTCCCTATATTTATCATAAGGAGAATAGACATTTATTTCCTTATTTATGAGCGTGTGATCATATTTGGTTTACAGGTTTATCATATCAAAATTAATATTACTAATTTGGAAATTCGCTGAGTACGCAGGTCTGCTGCGACGGGGGGTATTTAATTAAACCATAGATTAACCATAGGCCTACTCCTGAAGGTGTAGGCCTACTCCTTCGAGTATGCTTAATCTATGATTAAACTTAGCACGAAGGTGAACTGTGTAAAATCAAGATTGAAAAACTCAGAAAACTTTGACTCATCAGAACGTAAATCTTTTCTTTTAATATTTTAAAATATCCCTCTTCAGATCTCTTTAAAAACATAGAAAGCATTTCTTCCCTGGGTTCACGCAGCATTTCTAAAATTTGTTCATCATCTACCTCCTCCGCTAATAAATACTTAACTATTTGTTTTTTAATATTGGTATTCATTTTACAAACAGCACCAACACCACTCATTTCGCCACCAAAGACTACTCACTGGTCTAATAATCGCAACGAATAGACGTCTCTGGGAAAATAGCCGCCAGCGATCGTCGCTGAGCGATCATCGCGGAGCGACAGACGCACGAGACGCGTCTGGGAAAATAGGCCTTTAGGTTGTTCGCTGCGCTTACTCGCCACAAGTCTGCAATACTCTAATAATTTTTGATTACGCAGGTTTGCTGCGACGGGGTATTATATGTTTACAATATATTAAATGGTGCGTCGTCCAAGATTTGCACCTATTTCATTCACGTACAAAGGTAAATAAATAACTAAAATAAACAAAACAACAATTTCACATAAAACTAATGTATTCACAAACAGCTGATAGTAACAGTCTGCAGTTAAATTTGGTCCTAATAACAGCTGTATAATCAACACACAGTAAACAAACCAAATAAAATATTTCTCCTAATAAAATAACATGGAAACTTTAAAGGGCCATAGGGCAGAACCCTTATGTCCGATTTGGACCATTTCAGATTTATACCTTCCCATAGATGGTTACTATGACCGAGCAAAATTTCGTGAGGATCACTCCAGCCGTTCAGGAGGAGTACTTGTAAATAAAAAGCCAGAGTGTAGTATTAGTCCATATGCTAGGGGGGGTCCTGTGTGTCATCCATTTACCAGAGTAGCACCCTGTTGAAAGTTGATCCTTAGGGTCAAGTAATCAAGAAAAACTTGGGTGCTTGACCAGAAAAGTGGTACTTTTCGAGAAAACGACGCCATCTTGGATTTTTTTATTATTAGCATTTATGATCTTTTATAATGACTTTTCAGGTTATCTGAGAATCATATTATATGTTTTTTAGGGTGCTAGACTTGTTTTTTTATTTCAAAACTGTAAAATAGCAAATAAATGAAAATTGGTCGACTTTAAAGATTTTTTCAATAATTTACTGGTGCAAAAAATTGCATTTTCGTTATTTTAAAACAATTTTTTAAAATTTTATTACATTTTACTTCAAACCTAGCTAAAGAGCTCAAAAAAATAAATAAATAAAAATAAAAATAATTAGATATATTCAACTGTAATATTATGTTTCTTTGCTACCGAAAAATGTTTGAAGAACTTTTTAAATAATTTTTTTTAATACACAGTAATGAAAGCTTTTTACAGCACTTTTGTTTAAATATGTTTATTTTTTACATACGATTTTGTAATTTTACTCTACCAATTTTGTAGAAAATTTCAGAATTCTGGAAACTCTGTAATAAAGCTCAATTGTATAACAATATTTTATAAAATAGAGATTTACTTTTGTCTTTTGAAATTAGGACGGTAATCCTAAGTATTTCTCTAAAATTTTCGATTTGAACTCAAATAATAGAATGCTGTATTATCAGTATCATTAGATATATTAGTTTTAGACCTTTGTCTAAATACAAAGATTAAAATTATTTTTCCACTTTCTTTAACAAAAAAAAAAAAAACTTTTTGTTTTGAACTTTCAACCCAATACATCATTGATAATATTAAGTTTATCATTAGGAAAAAATGTTTTAGTTAAATGAATACGTTTAATAAAAGTAGCTAATGATAACATGCACTTCTAAAACTACTTGTAAAAAGATATGTCTAACTTTTTTAATTGTAGATGTTGCGGCATTCTGAATATGACAAGCTCTTGCATTAACAATATATGCAGCAACCTAGTCCTGAGGAGTAGCATAAATAAGTCTATTTAGCACACTTTAAACAAGTACAGCCTGGCACGAGTTCATCTTTGGTTGGATAGAGAGATGTAGATGTAATTCTTGATGTCGACAAACAGTCCCCTACATCCTCGTAGCCAAACTGGCGAACATCAAGTAGACCTATACTCAAGCGATCATCCAAACATGTCTTGTAAATATGTGTATTATAACATGCTCTCATTATATGAAGGTGGATGGATTGTTTTTGCCCTATGTGTAGAGATAAACTCACAAGTCATTCATCGTTTTGCACTCTGTACCTTTTTTTAGGACCTGAATCAAATATTCTTCAGCTAAGATTAATATTTTTTCATATATATCTCCACTAGTCAGTCATACTCACCTTAAAATACGCACCACAGAGTGCGTCGGTGTTTCAGATAAAGTATCTAAAGTATCTATCTAAAGTATCTAAAGTGAATAACCCAAATTTTTCAAGGTAGTTTGTAGGTGAACTTGAAAGTGCAGCATTTTTTCCCCCCACTTTGCTTGTGCAATCTGGACCAGTCAGAAATTGAATGGCAGGAAGAAAACAAGACAAAGACCGGATGAAGTTTTATTTGCCAAAACGTGGATTGGGACTTGTCATAATGTAAACCCTACACCCAGTCGAATCCACGGTTCCGTAAATACCATTTATTTTAATGTACACCAGTGGTACATGAGTAAAACCAGGACATCAGTGTCATTGGGCGATAGAATTATCTTTTGGTATCCTGCTACAGTGGCGTGCTTAATATGGGGCATGATCCTGATGTCTGCTTCCTCAATTAATTTCTCCAAACTGTGATTCCGTATGGTGAAAGGTTGGATTTGGTGACTGAAAGGAAATGCATTGTGATGCTTTTGCACTTGATGTAGCGCTAAAAAAAACATGCACATTTGGCTACAAACTACTGCATCTTTCTAAGATGTACTGTATAAAGCTTTCATTACTATTTATAAAAAAAATTGATTATTTAAAAAATAGTTCTTCTAACATTTTTTGGCAACAAAGAAACATAGCATTATAGTTGAATATTTCAAATTATTTGTTTTTTTGAGCTCTTTAACTAGGTTTGAAGCAAAATGTAATAACATAAAAAAATAATTTCAAAATAACGAAAATTCAATTTTTTGCACCAGTAAAATATTGAAAAAATCTTTAAAGTCGACCAATTTTCATTTATTTGCTATTTTACGGTTTTTAAAATATAAAAAAAACAAGTATAGCACCCCAAAAAACATATAATATGATACCCAGATAACATGAAAAGTCATTATAAAAGGTCATAAATGCTAAAAATAAAAAAATACAAGATGGCGTCGTTTTCTCGAAAAATACCACTTTTCTGGTCAAGCACCCAAGTTTTTCTTGATTACTTGACCCTAAGGATCAACTTTCAACAGGGTGCTACTCTGGTAAATGGATGACACACAGAACCCATTACAGCGGTTGGAGTATATAGGAGCTTCGCTCGCTCCGCTCAAAATGACCGCTGATGTGGATTTAAAAGTTGTTATTTTCGTTTCCGATACAAAACCTGTTACATACTAACTTTTTTATTATATAACTTAATTAACTAATTCTTGTAACTATAAAGCCTACAAAAAATATAAGATGGCATTTTTCTACTTAAAAAATTTCTAAGGTTATATCTCAATAAAGAAATTTTTAAACAGTTTTTTTAATTTCCCTAAAAGTTTTTCAGATGGATTAAAGGGGTTTACCCATTTGTGATTTCTCGGGTTTCTTTTAGGTAGAATATAAGCCGAAAAGAGGGATGATAAAAAATCATTGGAAGCCGCTAAAAGAGATGTAAACGACAGTGAAAAAATATGTAGTACCGAGAGCAACAATCCATTTTTGGATAAGGGAAAAGTTCACCAAATCGAGATGTGGCCCTTATACAGTTTGAACAAAGGAAGAGGAAGAATTACTCAAAAAAAGGATCGTTTAGTGTGGAAAAAAGGAAAGGATATGTTAGTTAGTGTCCAGGACTTTCTTGACAAGACTGACCGGAAAACAATATTCGAGAACAATTTGCCAGCTAAATGCTGGTAACAAGCCATCCTGAAGCGACACGGTAAACTTACGCAACAAAAAAGTGAAGCTGTCACAGGAGCAAGCTCAAATGTGAAACAGACATTAGTTGATGGTTTAAGAATTTTGTTTATCTTGTACCGAGTGTGGGAGGAATTCTCTAGGCAAGAATGTGTAAGTAAAGATAATTTAGCTGACAACAGTGAAAGCCTCACCACAACCTGATTTTAAGAAAATCTAGTAGAGACTGGATACTCATAGAGAACGAGGAGCCTACAAGATACAGATCGTCTATCCTCTCTTCCTTCAACTAGCACCAACAACGATCTTTCATCTATATCACGATCACTGTTATATTACTCTAACAAAGAAGAAAAATAAATTATTAGACTTGGGAGGCGATAAAGAAGACGACGATAATGAAAATGAATGTGACGGGCCAATCAAACTAAAACGGTTAGAGAATGCCAATTCAAGTCTATCGGAAGTGTGACTGTGGCCAGAAACGCCTAAAAAAAATCAGAGAGGGAATTTTGGTTATTTTATCCGAACAATGAATACCTCCCGTCGCAGCAGACCTGCGTCCTCAGCGAGTTTCCAAATTAGTAATATTCATTTTGACCAGATGAACTTGTTAACAAAATTTCATCACGTGTTCATAAATAGGGAACTGTCTATTCTCCTTATGATAAATATAGGGAAAGAATATGCAGATATGCTGCCATGGGGAACACTAGAGTAGGTTTTAGAATAAGAAAAAATTATTTCTACCACATGAAGCCAAATACAAAGTTTAATCAATATCTGTGTACAAATAAAGGAGTTTGCCTATTCTCCATATGATTAGCATGGGGAAAAAGTACGCAGGTTTGCTGCCATGATAAATACAAAAAAGATTTTTTAACAAAAATGGTTGAATCCCAACCAAATTAAGCTAAATACTAAGTTTCATCCAAAAATATTGGTTAATGAGTGAAATATTAACACATCCTTATTCTCCATAAGATCAACATTGGAGAACCAAAATACAATATGTTGTATTTAGACTTTTAATATCTCGGTAACCAATGGGGATAGAGCAAAGCTTCAAAATACTAAATTGTGTTTTTTTAGCTAAATCCTGTGGTGAAAATCAAGTTTTAAAATGAATAAAAATTACATATAAAAAATGCAAAAAATCCATTTTGGGGTACAAAACCCCCCTAAAACTACCTCTTTGGGTAGGTCGCTATATCTGGTCAAAAGGTAGGATTACACGTCTCTACCAAATTTTGTCTCAATCAGACCGTTTTTACGAGAGTTATCGTGTCTACATATATGAGCCGTTGAGAGGAAAAGTGGTGTAAATCAATGTTGGTAAGTTTTCTAATATTTAAAGGTTTATTAGAACCATTACTGCAAATCAGGAGAGTAAAAATTAATATATTTTTCACTATATAATGGTAGCAAAAGGTCCAAGGTAACTTATCTTAATGCTCATAAAAATTTCAAAATATTAATTTAATAAAAGAAAATAAAAAATAAAAAATTGTGACTTACACCATTTTTCTTCAAAACTGAACAAGTAAAACAGGAATAATGAAAAAATCATTATACTTTTAAAATGTGTATTTTACATAAGTAAATTAATATAAAAAATTATTTTAAGGTAAAGAATGTTCACTGATTGTAAGATTAACTTTTGGTCTCTTTATTGCCCATCTGATTCTGATTCAGAGTGTCTGTCGATGATCAGAGTTCCGTCAACAGATGCATTGTCCGTCAATGTAGTGAAAAATGCGTGATTGAGCGGTGGAATATAGGGAAGCAGATCCAACATATCCCTTTTTTGGCTGACGTCACAGGCCGTTGTCCAGGATACAGAGGTTCTATAGCGACTAGCCCTAGATGAGCCAATCTTCTTCCTCTTCTAGCAGGAGTAATGTCAATAGCGAAGAACTGCATGTCGTCGTTGAGGGTTTCCTTGTAGAAGATTTTGAAAGGCTGATGTGAATTACAGTAAGTAATACTCTTCTTTTAAGTACCTGAGCCATTGTATTTTGTGTCAAGATACTTTTCCACTTTCAGTGTTTTTCTTCCTTCGAGTTATGGCTTTTTCTAAGTTTTTGGTAGACATGATCTCATCTCTCTCCATTACTTTGAGGCTGTACGGTTGTTTTTTCCGTCTGCATTTTGTGATTGCATCATACCAATCTCGTGGCACATTCATGACAGGGCCTTTTGAGTAAATTTCGATCACTCCGAAATCCGCATCATTCGGAAGCAATGAATGGCCACTTGTCATGAACTTTTGGTCAATGATTTTCAAGTGTGTGTTTTCATTTTGAAGGAATTGCATACACCTAAGGGTCATTTTAATATTGCGGTTCTGTCCTCCGCAACTATCACTAAACATGACTACATGGTCTTTGTACTGAGTAACTTTGTTGCGAAGGTGTTTCACAAGACAAGATGCGATCTCCTGTGATCCACGGGAGGCTACGGTTTCGTCCCAAGCGTACATATACGCTGACTCACTAGATAACTCATGGCATCCCACATTGTACACGTACATGTTCCTCTTATAATATGCAATGGAGCATTTCGATGTAGGAAATGCAAGAGCTTTTTGAAGATCAAAAGTCAAACCATAAACATTTGAGTCATCCTTTTTGCTACCTGCCTTAGCTGATGCATGTTTTTCTCTTGCAAGTTACGCCTTACGTAGATGTAACTCTTTACTACCTTCAAGCTCCTGCAACTTCTGTGGGTCCTCACAACCAGCAATCTTTATTTTTAAATTGTCACATTTTGAACACGTATCTTTACGAGGTGCATGAAAGTGCAGATTATATTCGTAATTGAAAGTATGACGATACTTAGATTCGGAAACAGCAACCGCGTTGATGTTGGCACAATGTTCTTTGATAATAAATAATAATAAAATTTATTCAAAAGAATAACACTTTCCCAATTTATGGGATTGCCTCCAAAGACAAAGTAAAATAAATCAAATTACAAAAATTTTTACATCATATGGGCTAATTTTGTAAGCTTTTTAGGCCAAATAAATGATTTCGTAAAATATAAACTGAATATTTTAAAGTGGTTATCACAATTTCTTCGATGTTCGATTTTGATATTTTAAATTTGTTGAATATATCTGCGGAGAATTTTGGAATGGATCCTCTTGCGCCAATTAATAGTCCAAAAATTTCGATGCGATTTAATTTATATTTTTCTTTATAGTAGTTGATCGTTGGTTGATAAATCTTCTGTTTTTCTTCATTAACTTCAATTGGTTGATTTTCATTATTTCCAAATCGTATGGTAGGATCAAAGATGTACCCATTATTACCTTTGATGGCTATAACCAGCAATCTTTATTTTTAAATTGTCACATTTTGAACACGTACCTTTACGAGGTGCATGAAAGTGCAGATTATATTCGTAATTGAAAATATGACGATACTTAGATTCGGAAACAGCAACCGCGTTGATGTTGGCACAATGTTCCAACATCAACGTGTGTTGGAAAGTTAACAGTTAACAGTTCAAGTTCAATCCTCCTATGGCTTCCTCCATCAGCAATGCCATGGACTTCTTCATAGGTATTAAAACCACTTTCTTTTAATGCATTGGCAATGATGGACCGGACTCGATGATGACGTGTGTTGCGCAGGGTTTCGCTGTACTCACAGAAACCCAAGACGTGGCCAAGTCTTTCAATCTCACTGTGGCAATGCCGACAGTGGTTGTTGTCTTGGGGTCTGCCAGGTAGCGTACGCACTGCTGCAACATTGCCAATCATTTTAATGCTGTCACGCCATTGAGCGTTTTCACACGGGGCGACACGGCGCCGGCACGACACCGACACGATGCCGTCCCGGTGTCGTGGGGGTTGAGATCCAATGCTGCAAAATGTAACAGCGTACACACACACCGACACGGCATTGTTGTGCCGTTGCCGGTGCCGACTTGTCGTTCGCAGCATCGCTCCCGCCGGCGCCGTTCTTGTGTCGTTGCGAGTTTTGTGTTCTGTTCTCTGGCGTTTATTAACTGATTAAATTAAATTAATTAATTGAATCTGTTCAGGAATGTCTGATAATAAGTATGATGTTGTTACTCTAATAGAATTAATAGAGACAAAGCCCTGTTTATGGGATAAAACGTGTGAAGACAACAAAAATAAGATTGTAAGAGACAGAAGTTGGCAGGACGTTTTCGAGTACATGGAAGATGGATATTCAGAAATGACACAACAGGAAAAGAAAAAAACAGGTAAGTGATATATTTATATTTGTTTATTTCTTTCAATACAATTATGAAAGCAACTCTTAACCTACGTATTTAAGATGGCTGTTATTTCGTTTACTAGGCCTACAGAATGTAAAGACAGTTTTATTGTTCCAAAGTCAAAAGTAGGCCTACTGCCGTCTTATATCTTGGATAACTGCCAGGGAAGTTTACTGTGTGTACTCATGAAATAGTTCGCGAAACAGGTACAAACTCCTTTTCCACTCTTACCAGTTGAAGTGGTTTTTGAAACAGGTAACGGTTCAAAGCGAGAGCCAGAAGCAATAACCATATCACTTTCATTTAGTTCACTATCACGTGTACGCACTATGTTGTGGAGAATTACACAAGCTTTGACAATGTTTATGCAGGACCTTCTGGAAACATTCAAAGAAAGCCCTGTGGAAAATCCTCCATTTATTACTAAGTATCCCGAAAGCACATTCAACAAACCTTCGTGCCCTATGTAGCCTGTAATTAAATATACGCTGTCTTACACTAAGATTGTGATTAGAGAAGTCCTTCATAATGTGTTCATGAAGAGGAAATGCACTATCTCCAAGAAATATATATGGTACCTTCAAACCATTTTCACTTAGAGGTTTTGCTTCGGGTATATTTAGCTCACCGCTATTTAGTTTTTCCCAGAAACTTGTAGCTTGAAAGACTGCCGAATCACAGTCTTTCCCATATGTTCCGATATCAGCAAACAAAAACCTGTACTGAGAGTCAACAATAGCTAATAGTACAATGGAGTAGAACTTTTTGAAGTTGAAGTACATGGAACCGCTGTTTGGAAAGTTCTGCACTCTAATATGTTTTCCATCTATGGCACCTAAACACATAGGGAAATGTGCTCTTTTTTTTAATTCGTCAGCAATAGTCTCCCAATCGTCTTGTTTCAATTCTTTCAGGTACTCAGCTCGAAACGTGTCCCATATTTGACTGCAGACATCATTTACAATGCCACTTATAGTTGAGACGCCAATTCGGAATGTGTAGTACATTTCTGTAAATGTGGCACCCGTAGCTAAGTACCTGAAACAAATCATTATTATACATATAATAAAGCTGTATTTAATAACTGAAACATCCTGATACACTAATAATTCCATCTGCTCATCTTTTTCATACTAACATTACATGGTTATATGACCTATACAGATGCTACATAGATGCTTCTCTGTTTCAGGGGACATGATAATGAAGAAGTGGGCAAATGTCAGAGATTCTTTTATGCGTTCTCTACGATGTGGCACTGGCCAGGCAGCGAAAAAGAAATACATGTACAGCGATCATTTAATGTTTTTACTTAAAACAGGGAAAAAAGCCGAAACTGTAAACAATTTTGACGTTGATGTTGGTGGTGATGCAAACGACGAGGACAGCAACGTTACTGACATCGGTTTACAGCGAGATGACGACTTGACTGTCAACTTTACTGAGCCAGTAACGTCGGCAGGTACTTCAACTGGTACTTCGACTGGTACTTCGGCCGGTACTTCGGCCGGTACTTCGGCATCTCAGAAAGTATTCCCTAATACTTCCAAAACGGTCAGGAAAAGACAACTGGATCCAATTGAACGGGAAATTTTGAAAGAAATTAGAGACGATAAAACGCCGAAACTCACAGCCCCACCTTCAGACCATGAGATGATAGTATCCTCATTTTTGCCTCATATAAGAGACTTTACAGCATCTGAGCTGCTCGACTTCCAGGTTCAAACCCTGACCTTGATTCAATCAATAAAAAAACAAAGAGTGTCAATACCTCTGACTTTTAATATTACCTCTGATGATGGGAGCAGTTCCGCCTCATACCAAGTACAATCGCCTTCACCAGGAACAGAAAATAACTTTCAAAATGTGTTACTTCTATGCTCAACAGAACATAAGCAATAATGGACTCATTTTGTTGATTCAAACTTCTCTTTTTTCTTTATAAGAATGCTCACTAATGAAATTTAACTTTATGAAATTTTGGATTTTGGATGAATAAGCCAATTAAAAAATGTGTATTCATAGTTAATTGTGTTTGTTTCTTACCTTAGTGTAACTGCTAACATTTCCTCTGGTGGAATAGCCATTCTCATCGTACTGTCTTGTTTCTTGATATTATCCCTTAAACTCACTAATATATAGTCAAAGGTATCCTTACTCATGCGAAAGAAATTAAAAAAAATTATTTGGGTCTGTCACCAGCTTATCAAATAAGGTATAATACAAGCCATCCAAATATCGAACTTTTAGTATCGGGTCAATCCAAAGTTGTCTATGCGACGGCGCCTTTTGCGTCGTAGATGTAATAAATATAACAAATACAACCTCCTGTTGTAATCAGCCATTTCGTGCTGCCTTCTACAAGAAGTGAGTTAGTTCTCCACCAACAGCCAGAGTCGTGTCGGTGCCGTGACGGTAAGTGTGAAATGCCTTAACGAATTGACGTGTCGGTGTCGTGCCGGTGCCGTGTCGCCCCGTGTGAAAACGCCCATTCACTGGAGGATAGTCCTTTGTGGCTCCAAATCCATTTATTGCATGGAGGGTAGTCTTTGAATAGGGGTACACCTTTGCCTTTTTGGGGATATTTTGCCCACTCCTCAAACATTGCTTCCCTTAAACTTTTTCTTATTTTGTTGCTGTCAAGTGTGTTTTTCCTCGTATTAATAAACTGTTCTTTCATTTGAAGGCCTAGTCGGGTCAAACAGTAGGTAATTTCATTTTCAAAACTTCTTGTTGCATCTATATATTTGTTGCACTGAATCTTTAAGGTTATGATGCAGTTAAGTTGTTGAATTACTGCTTCCCATTTAGCTCTAAAGAGACCTAAACCTTTATATTTTTTCGGGGAATATATAATACCATTTGGTGTATCAAAAGGAAGATTTAATATTTCTTTTAATGAAGGTTTGATAATTTTGTCTAGGTCATTTAAAAGCCCGTCTGGAATAATTTTTATTGGTGTGATCTGAAATGAGTAAATAGTTAAAGGACAAATTGATGAATTTAAAATGCTAAATTTTTGATCAGACTGTAACAGAGGAGATGATATCAAAATTTCTAATTTGTTTTGGACTTTACTCAAAAATTCTACTTTATTTAGTACTATGTCGTCTGCAAAGTTAGCTCCGAGGTAACAAATGGATTGGTTTGGTTCAATTGATTTTATATTATACTCATTGAATGATAGATTTTGATAACTAAGATTGCCTTTATGAATATTTAATATGGACGATTTATCAAGGTTTACTGACAAACCTTGGGTGAGTCGGTGGCGTAGTGGTTAGCGCGCCGGATTTCGGGACCATGGCAGCGATGTCGTGGGTTCGAATCCGCGTTCTGCCTGTGACTTTTATCAGTACCTTTCACCTTGTACTGTAGCGGCTCACCCCCTTACTTTGTCTAATACGATCCACGCACAGATCAATAGTCTATGTGGACGGGGCAAAGTAAGGCAAAAAGAGGTCCGCCAACCTCTTAAAAAAAACCTATTTCATTAAATAACTGTATGGCCATTTAAGTGAGGTGTGCAGCAGACAGTTTATCCTTCGCTATTATCACAGTATCATCCGCAAATCCCATTATTGTTATTGGTTTCAAATCTGCATCCAGTTTGTATCCATACTGTGTGGCTACATACATGATATGATCAGTTGCCATATATATAATGTTGGCGACAGGGGTGAACCTTGCATTAATCCTTTTTTAATTTGAACATTCTTAGTTTTAGAGTTGTTTACATCAATTTGAGTTGAATTACTTTCCTGTAGTTTATAAACTATTTCACACAATTTTGTTGGTGCACAGGTAGCTTCAAGAGTGTTCTTTAAATGCTTATGACCAATATTATCAAATGCTTTCTTAATGTCGATAAATACTACTGAAACGTCTCTCTTGTGAGATTTTGCATCATGCAATATTGATCTTAAAATTGAGGTATTTATTTGAGTGCCTGGAGAACTTGTAAATCCATTTTGAAATTCATTCAAAGTTATAATTTATTTTAGTTTTATATAATACACTCGTTCAATTACCCGTCGTATGACGGAACAAATTGTAATTGGGCGCCAGTTATTTATATTCTTAGGATCTCCAGATTTGAAGATTAATACTGTCCTGGCCTTTTTAAAACAGGTCGGAACTTCTCCTAATTTCAACATTCTTGTGGCAATTAAACTTATACATTCAGATGAAAGTGGATGTTGAAATCGCTCGTACCAACACACGATCAGGACCCGGAGCTGTATCTACTCGTATTTTTCTCGTTGCCCTTATAACATCCTCTTTTGTTACTTCCAAGGGATATATTTCATCCATAATTTTTTCAGCACTTGTAGTTTTTAAAATATACTCCGGTCTTGTGTTGCAATTTTCTAAGGAGTAGAAGTCAGAATAGTACCTTATTATGGTTTCAAGATCAATAGTGCAAGTTTTTGAGTTTGGTTCTGTGACCATTCTAATGGCTTTCCGTCTTTGATTATGATAATAGAATTGGGCTAAGTCGTACCTGTATTTTTGTTGCCTTCTTTCTCGGTCTCTTTTATTTTTTCTCTCCGGGTTTGTAGATTGTGTATAGTTGTTTTTTGTTAAATTTTTGTTTTTCCTAGCCATATACTACTTACGGGCAGGATGCTTAGGACCAGGTAACATGTCAATACAATTTGCCAAAAACATTGAAAATTCATGTACGTCTTGAAAAAATGTCTCTGAATTGGATTGGTTTTAAATCTATTCACCCAAGAAACTAAACTTTCTTCATAATCAGCCATACCACATTTACCCTTTTCTTTGTGAGTAACTTCGTTATTCTTTGCTTGTTCATTTTGGTCGGCTTGTCGATATTTATCACACTTTTGTCTTTCAACGATCAATTGTCTATGAATTTCTGGGTGACTTTTAGTTGTGTGAATTCTGACACCTTTCGTGCTCTTAAACTCCATACCACAATGTGTGCATTAATGTCTACTTATTTCCAGTTGCTCAGTTCCTAAACTGTCTAGTATTATGTGATCGTCCGTGTTATGTTTATTGCTGGATTAAGTAGGATCATTTGAGCTGTTTACGTTCCGGTTTCTGGCGATATTAGGGTCTATAGTTTTGTCATCTACCAAAGTTGTAACTGAAATATTAAATTTTTCAGAGCAAATAGATGTAGATGAGGAAGGTAGAATTTCGTCATCACTGCTATCATTTAGTGTTTTATAAAAGGGTCGCATGTATTTTTTATCTCTTCCACTTAGTATAAGTGTTTAGTATCTTTGAGCATAGTTGACTCTTTGTCTTTCAATGAGTTGTATAACTCTGGAATCAATTTCTCAGACAGTGTTTTCTGGAAGGGAGTGTATACTCAGGGTTGAGGGCATACGTGTACTGGGCAAAACCTTCATCTTCAACTATAGACATAGGTTGGAAGTCTAATGCAATCATTTGAACAAGTTGTGAGTCAATTTTTTTTTATTTGTTTCTCATTAATGGTTTGTTTTGACGATGAAGCTAGTTGCAGCTGTTTTAATTTTTTTTTAAGGGAGGATGTCCCTCTGAGGAAATACAGGGAATTGACGATGCATTACCGAAAGTGATTTTCACTCAGGCTTACTTGATGCAGGTTTAGCACGTTCCGTTTCCACATCCTTTGCTGACTCCAAAACGAGAGGGTGTTTGCGTTTAATGTGGTCTTGTAGGTTACTGGTGTTCTTAAAATACTTTAACACAATACTACACTTCTTACACTTCACTGTATTATTGACAGGTTGATCAAAGCAGTCCCAAACAAATGAACGTTTTTTTGTGGGACGAACCATTTTAATCTCGAAAACTTAACACTGTGGGACAACTTTAACAACAAACTTACGATATGAATGCACCACCAATCACTGAGTGTTTACAAATTTGTAGGCCTAACCTAACTTTTAGCACAGCCTGAAAGCGCTTCTCAGTACCGGTCGGTAGATTCCTAACCTGGAGTACGTAGTTTAAGAAATCTCCTCAGAGATTCAGAGATAAGAAATTAGCAGGACTAACTGGGCGACTGGACGGTGCTGCTACGCCTCGGCAATTATTTTAACTACAGAAATGGGTTCTAATAGCAATGGCAGAATACGAATGAATTTCATTCGAATGCAAGTTTTAAACCATTCGAACTCAAGTATTTCGAAAAAAGTCATTCGAAACGCAACTTTTCGAAAACTTCAACATCTCGCAATCGCGCATCACGATTACAAATCAGGCGCACATTTAAGATTTTCCCTGACATGAACCCCTATCCAATCATGAGACAAACAATTCGTTGAGCAGTGTCTGGAGCGATTACTTATCCCTGTTATATCTAGTTCGTGACCGTTTGAACCTACTGGAGTGTACTTAAATTTGCTCAATAATATAAGTACGAGAATTAAACCTGTTAAGTGTACTACATTACCCCTTAATTTGCCTTACCGACACTTACCAACTACCATGACGAATTTCAGATACCCCGATGAGTGAGTAAAACATGCGTAAGTATATATGTTGGATATAGATTCTTTTATTATTTTTAGTCAAACTCGTACTGTTGTATTTATCTTTCAAATTAATATTTCTCGTCGTGTATAAAGATTGATTTAGGATTGAGAGGAAGCGGCAATAAATAGTGATAAATTAACCCATTTAGATCCGCTGTTCCCATTTGGGAACATTTAGATTTTTCTTCATAAATTGGGTAATTTCATTTTTTTTTTGAAGGGATGTTTTTGCTATACGCCTGTGTGTATGGTACCCCTTCATCCTTTAACACAGTTGTTGTTTTTCTTGAGCACATTGTTTTCCAGCAGCAGTGAATCAATTTAAGGTTATGTTTGGTCACCATGACTTATTATGAAAGGTATGATCATACTATTATGATTATTGTTTATACATTAGGCTAATAAATTACCCAAGTATTTATACGTCTGTCATATCTGCTTGTGATCAATCCATGTGTAAACATTGATGTTCCCATATGGAAACAGTGGGAGCGAATAGGTTGGGCATTATGTTTATCATCTTGTTCCCATTTGGGAACAATGGGAGTAAATAGGAAGGTTGTTATAGTGTTTTTGTTTTGTTTTAGCCTTACTCTAAACCAAATACAAGATATTTTAGAAGATGGGACAGATGTGTTGGATGGAGAAATTGTCATAATACCAAATGAAGGGATACACTCTGATGCTGACAGTGGGGAAGAAGATGAAGTTGATTTATCAAGGTTGTCAAGAAACCAATTACTGTCGAATGCCGAGACTAGATTCGGAGGGTTATCGACGGAGAGATTGTACCCGTGGAGGTAGGACAGCCCCCTGATGATACTGACAAGCCTTATGAACTTGTTGATGACCACAATTCGGAATTGGAAAAAGAAGATCTACATAATATTCCAGAACAAGTTGATTTTGAAAAAATAAATAAATATGAAGAACAGGCTGAGGTAAATACATCACAGTCAAATACTATTGCAGAGGAAAATGATGCCTCAGCTTTTGCCCTGTCCCCAGGTGAGCCTAGTGGTAGTCTGATAGTAGTTACGCCTAGGGTTGGTAAAAAGAGAGCCGAAAAAGAAAAAAGAAATCCGAAACTGTAGAAAGTACATTGAAACCCAAAGCTAAAGTAAAAAAAACATCGATTAGCTCTAAAACTTCAGTGGAGAAAAAAGCAAAAAAAATCCTAAAACTGCTAACAATCTAATGGTTTGGGTTACTAAAGATATACCTAGATATGAAGAAAAAGTATTTGAGCTCCCGGATTGGCTAAAAGACAGTGATGGATCTCCTGTAAAACTGTTCGAACTTTTTTATGATGATGAAGTCATTGCTCTAATCCGAGACTTTACATACCTAAATATTTCCAAAATGGGGAATATAATCTCAAACTGTCCACTGAGGAAACTTAAGTTTTTCTAGCCATACTTCTCCTTAGTGGTTATATCCAAGTGCCTAGGCTCCGTATTTATTGGGAGCAGAGTCCTGACAGCAATAACCAAGCAGTCAGCAATGCTATGTCTCGTAATCGTTTTACCCAAATAATGAAATATTTCCATGTGTGTGATAATCATAATTTGAAAGTAGGAGATCGTTTTGCTAAGGTTACTCCACTGTGGGAGAAATTGAATGAAAATGGCTGCAGTATTTTCCAGGCAACACTAATCTAAGTGTGGATGAGTCCATGATACCATATTATGGTAGGCACGGTGCTAAGCAGCACATGCACGGCAAACCCATAAGGTTTGGTGCTTGTGTTCACGATTGGGATATGTGATTCAATCAATCCCATATCAGGGAAAAATCTGGAAACACACGACCAGAAGTAGGACTTGGTGGGTCTGTTGTAATGGATCTTGTGGACAAGCTACCTAATAAAGAGGTAAGCATTTTCTTCGATAACTTTTTCACAAGCATACCCTTACAAAAAAACTTAGAGAAACTGGAACCCATGGTACTGGAATACTCCGAATAAACAGATCGCTAGATGCTCCATTGCCTTCAAAAAAAGAAATGAAGAAGCTTCCGCGGGGAAGTCATGTTCAGGAGACAAACGAAGACACTGGCATCACACTTGTCCGTTACCACGACAATAATGCGGTAACCATAGCGTCAACGCAAGCGGGATGTTCCCCAGTTGGGAAAGCAAAGAGATTTAGTCAATCAAACAAAGCGTACATAAATGTTGATCAGCCAGCCTGTTTTATTTTATATAATGCATACATGGGAGGGCTTGATAGGCTTGACGAAAACAAAGCAAAATTGCGGATCAATATAAGAGGGAAGAAGTGGTATTGGCAACTCCTATGCTTTCCTCTGAATGTGTCTGTCAACAACGCCTGGCAGCTTCACAGACATGTGATTCAAAATAAGAGTGAACAACTTGACCTCCTAGGATTTACAAGAGTTATTTGCCAATCCTATCTCCAAAAGTACAGCCAGCGTTTGGCCCTGGGAAGACCTCCTCGGCTTGTGAATCCAGTTGAGTCACGCGTGATTGAGGATGTACGATTTAACAAAACTGCTCATTTCATCGTCAGCAATGAATAACAATCTCGTTGTGCACAGTGTAAAAACATGCTAGGTTGAAATGTAAAATATGTAAATAGGTAAAATAATAAATAGGTAAAATAGGTTCCATTGCCAGTAACATAACAATTGCTAGGTAACGCATATGAGTTCATATGTAAGTGTGTGTCTTTCTATACAAATAAAGTGAATTTTCTAATGTAAAATAGTTATTTATTCCCACAGATTAATTACCTACTGCCCAAAGTTAAGAATATTTCAAGCACCTCATTCGGCCCACTCTTCACATTTGGGAACATCAATTATTTTATACATATAATTTCAAAACATTTTTAATATTGATATCAACTTGATTTATTAGTTGTAAACTAAAAGTTATGAAAGCTTATTTCTTTTTTTAAGAAAAAAAATTCGGGTTTATATGGGTTAATTGAAGGCTGATAAGAATTTGCCCTTATTGCAGTAGATGATAAATAATATGCTCACTGGCCACAGTTATTGGTAATGGTGGCCAGCTAATTTCCTAGCCATTAATAATTTTGTATTTTTGTTTTAATTTGTTGGAATGAATTCATTATTCTATATTTTCAGTGACTTAGATTATACTCCTTCACTTAACAAGGACATTGAATCAACTGGTCCCTCAACCAGCAGTTATGGACCTGGCTCCTCATTTGCTTACATAACTTTACCAGGCTCCTCATCTGCCGCCATGACTTTCCCAGGCTCCTCATCTGCTGCCATGACTTTCCCAGGCTCACCATCTGCTGCCATGACTTTACCAGGCTCCTCATCTGCTGCTATGACTTTACTTGGCTCCTCATCTACTGCCATGACTTTACCAGGCTCCTCATCTCCCGCCATGACTTTACCAGGCTCCTCATCTGCTGCCATGACTTTACCAGGTTCCTTAATCTGCTGCCATGACTTTCCCATGCTCACCATCTGCTGCTTTGACTTTACCAGGCTCCTCATCAGGTGCCATGACTTTCCCAGTCTCCTCATCTGCCGCCGTGAGTTTGCCAGGCTCCTCATCTGCTACCATGACTTTACCAGGCTCCTCATCTGCTACCATGACTTTACCAGGCTCCTCATCTGCTGCTATGACTTTACTTGGCTCCTCATCTGCTACCATGACTTTCCCAGGCTCCTCATCTGCTGCCATGACTTTCCCAGGCTCACCATCTGCTGCTTTGACTTTACCAGGCTCCTCATCCGGTGCCATGACTTTCCCAGTCTCCTCATCTGCCGCCATGACTTTGCCAGGCCCCTCATCTGCCGCCATGACTTTGCCAGGCCCCTCATCTGCTACCATGACTTTACCAGGCTCCTCATCTGCTGCCATGACTTTACCAGGCTCCTCATCTGCTGCCATGACTTTCCCAGTCTCCTCATCTGCCGCCATGACTTTGCCAGGCCCCTCATCTGCCGCCATGACTTTGCCAGGCCCCTCATCTGCTACCATGACTTTACCAGGCTCCTCATCTGCTGCCATGACTTTACCAGGCTCCTCATCTGCTGCCATGACTTTCCCAGTCTCCTCATCTGCCGCCATGACTTTGCCAGGCCCCTCATCTGCCGCCATGACTTTGCCAGGCCCCTCATCTGCTACCATGACTTTACCAGGCTCCTCATCTGCTGCCATGACTTTACCAGGCTCCTCATCTGCTGCCATGACTTTCCCAGTTTCCTCATCTGCCGCCATGACTTTGCCAGGCCCCTCATCTGCCGCCATGACTTTGCCAGGCCCCTCATCTGCTACCATGACTTTACCAGGCTCCTCATCTGCTGCCATGACTTTACCAGGCTCCTCATCTGCTGCTATGACTTTACTTGGCTCCTCATCTGCTGCCATGACTTTACCAGGCTCCTCATCTGCCGCCATGACTTGACAAGAATACTCATCTGCCATAGGCCTCTCTAATCATGGTCCAACAGTTGAGTCGCTTAACACATCTCTGACTCAACAGATTTTAGGGGTTATTTACCCTCTCAGCTTTTATACCTCAATTAAATTGGTATCAAGGCAGAATTGTAGAGAGTAGAGTTAAAGTTTGACATCAACTCTAAACAAAAAACAACTGGGAAAAAGAACAGGGAGAGAGAAAAAAGCTCCTGAAGCCAAGAGGAAACTTAGCAAAGAACAACGTAAATTGAAAGAAAAAAGAAAAAAACAGACCTAAAAGAACCTGTAGGGGTAGCCAAACGTTTGAATAATAGAAAAATTGGATCGGGTGAAAGGAAGGATTGTGCTACAACACAAATAAAAAACCCAACGAAAATTACGAAGAAAAAGTTAAAATTTGATGATGAAAACACCAGAAGTGATGGGTGACTCACTGCATTATGTGTGACGAAACGTTTAAACAGGACTGGATCAAGTGTCGTATGTGTAACGGAAGGGCCCACGAAAACTGCACAGATCTTGAAAGCAGTGCTCTTTTATATAATAATCTGCTATGCAATTTCTGTTTCATGAAAAAAAATAAAATAAAATGTCGTGTTCAAGATGAAGTACAATTGATCATTTAGTTTTGAATAATAATTAACTATGAATTGTTTAACTAGTTAATTATTAATTTTTTATTATTAAAAATTAAATGAATTAATAAAAAAAAAGTTTTTGTGAGAAACGTTGATTTTCATTGTGAACTTTCATCTGCATTTTTTTCAACCATGATTTACACACTGATCTCATCGTTACAGCCATATACAGGGTGCGGCAAAAAACCGACCTATTTTCTTTCGCGCACCACTCAGCGACAGAACATCTGAGAAAGGTGGGGGTAGGCTTGTTGGAACGCAAATTTTATGCCATTTTAGTAGTTATGGAGTAGCGGTCGTTTGTACAACGCTAGTTTCTTATCAAGACGTATTTCAATATTGGCGGTTCAATCATTGCTACTCAGCGGCAGTTTCGTGCATTCTTTCAATCAAGTCATAATTTAGAATTCCGAATCCTAGCACAATTTTGTAGTGGGCTACTAACTTAATATCAACTTTTTTTAAGTGAAAACGAAGCCAACAGGCCGTCCAAGGTCAGCGCGGACGCCAGAGAACATGGATGGAGTCCTTGCTACTGTGTGGAAAACAATCCTCGTCGGCCCGTTAGAAAACAAGCTAGTGATTTGCTCGTGTCTACGCCAGAAGAATTTTGTTAAGATAATTGAACTATGTACAGTAAATGATATTAAGGGATAGTATTCCAAACCCATCACATTGTTGTGGACACCCCGGGAATCGAACCGGTGACATCTTGAACCAGAGTCCAAGAGGCCAACCGGTAGGCTAGCGAAACGCCTTGAACATGGCTGACCATTCGGTTTGACAAATTTTCGATCTTAATCCCCATCCATACCAATTAATTGTCTATTGTTCAGTAATTAAAGCCCACTGACCATGCAAAGCAAAAAATTTTCAACAAACAAATGATTGATTTAAATGCTGATAAAGAAATGTTAATGTTTACTGACGAGAAGCACAAAATACGCCCCAATTTAACGAAAGCGTGTTATTTGACATGCTTAATGTAAACATGTAGGTTAGGCGACCACTACTCAATGACTACTGAAATGGCATCAAATTTGCTTTAAAATAAGCCCACCCCCACCACCCTCAGACGTCATGTCGCTGAATGGTGCATAAAAAAATAGGTCGGTTTTTTTGCCACACCCTGTATTTATGAAAATAAAACCAGAGTCTTCAACTACTGACAATGTCGAATCTAAATCCAGGGAGGCCATCAGTAACTGGCTAATGCAAGCTAAATTTAGGAGAAATCGCAGGTAAACATTTTATGTGTTGAAATAAGTAAGTGTGAAATGTATGATAATATTTCGCTAGCACGTCTTATTATTTATTTATTTATTTGCCTTAAAGAAGGTTAATTAGGCGAATAAGTGAAACACACATGGAAGAGGAAAATCAAGAAGCTGTTTTCGAGTTAAATTCTATCATTCTATCATTTCGAGTTAAATCAAACATCACTGAGGTAAATTTTGAAAATGAGGGAGAGCGCACTCCAAAAAGGTTTGAAAGTCTTTCAAAATTTTGTAAACTACCAAACCTTATTGAGAGACACTTGAAAGATTTTCGAATCACTAATGGGTTAAATGTAAGAGAGTTATTAAATTTAAAAAAAGTGTTACAGATAAAAATAAATCAGAACTGTTGGATGAAACTCAGTGACATCCGATACCAACTTTTCGTTCTTGAGTATATGAAATGGTTTTTGGTTGAAGATAGTAATATATTTTGTTTTGAGGAAGAGATTTGTTCTATCTTATTAAAATAAGATAAAAATTAATAAAAATAATGACGTGTGTTTTTTGAAGTTTTAGTATATAAAAAAAACCTTGTTGGGAGCACAAAATTCACAGTAAAAATAATTGTAATTAATTTATTTTGATTTACTTTGATACAAACCCTTTATTTTAAAATCCACTTAAATCTGAAGTACAAAACAAATCTGTACAAACTGAAAATAATACTCAAACAAAATAAAAAACCTTTAAAAAGGCCAAATTCCTTTAGAGTAAGCTACGCAGGCGAGAGAGAAAAATAGAGGACTTTTCTGGTTTGGTTTGAATAAAATCTAAAATCAAAAGCAACAATAAGTAGTGATATGGACGCAGTGTTGACACATGAATCCAGCGGCTGTCCATGAGAACTTCTTCTTAACCATTATAAGAACTCAAAATTTAAAACTAATTAACAAACATATTCGAATTTTATGAAAATACTTGCGCTTACATTGCATTTACACTGTCCGCATGCATACAGTTCTTTGGAAACGTTTTATCGCTAGTAGTGGGGTTTGGTTACTTTCAAAACGGAAGTCGTGCCAATTGCCAGCCGCTGCCGGCCAGCTGCCATCGGCCAGCTGCCAAATCAGTCGCTGCCGCCATATGCCATGCCATATAGCTTCCGGTGGGGAGAGGCTGTATCAAATGATGGGGTGGAGAAGGGGTGAGCAGATGGTGTTAATGTTTGAAGTAGGAGTTAGTTTATAAAGGAGAGGGGATAATTGCTTCAAGGTCATATGGAGGGGGTTTTAAAAAAGACTGAACTATTAAGAGTTCAGTATATCGGTGATCGTCATACAGGTCAGTCGAAACCGACAAGGGACCGAAGAATAGCTTCTACATCATTTATTGCTGTAGAAGATACATCTGGAACTTGTACAGGGTTCTGAGGAGTTGTTGAAGTTGAAATTCTAGGAGGATTTTCCCTTGGATGAGTTGTTGATGATATTTCTTGAACTTGAACACTTTCTTGGTCGGTCTCCATTATTATTGTAGTGTAAATTAGAGTGGAGATGTTGTTAGCTCAAGAGCGTAGAAGATAATGAAATAGGAATTATTGTTGGGGCCCTTATATAGGGAATAGTGGGGGTAAAATAAAAAAACTTGTTGAACACAGTCTATAGGTGTAACAAGTTCAAAGTTATTGAAGTGTAACATAGAACGTAAAATGTCGTAAATAACACTATCATCAACATCAACCTGCGAAGTTGTCGAAGAATATAATGGGTTAAAACTGTACTTCTTTCTAACTCTATTTAAATTAGTTTTACACTTTGAAATTGAAGGTTTAGAAGTACTTCGTAATATGTGTTGTGTTCGCAAAAGCTTTAATTTTAAACATTGTGTATTCATCATAACCGATGTGTTACATTCAGAAGTTAAAAGAAGACTGAGATATAAAATAAAGTGTACAAGGAATTGAAACAAAACGCTGGAGTAGTAATTTTGTAGGTTAGAATTAACCTACTATATGAATGCTAAAAGTAACGAAGTCTATTTCATGGATAATTCTAACCTCAAAAGTAGTTAACGAAGTAGTCATAACGTAAAACTAATGAGAGATGATGACTGAGCGGATGCAAGGCAATGAATGTTCGTGGCGCGATAAACTACCCACTTTTATAGAGACAATAACTCCAGCCAGATGGCGGCAGATGGCGAGCAAATGACTGGTTGACCGACTTTCACCTGAGTAGTAAGAGAAGTAGGGTTCTGTGTCCATCCCTACTCCTTCGGGTGAATGACCGACCGGAAAGGTCAATGACCCCCCCCCCCCCCCCCGAAAAAATGGAGCCCCCCCCCCCTTCCCCTACTCCTTCCCCCACTCCTTTCCCTACTCCTTTCCCTACTCCTCCAGGTCAATGGCCGGTCACGACCGGTTGCTGACTCTATGTGGTGAAACCAGACTAAACATGGCAGTTGCCATGGATAATTCTAACCTCAAACCTGCTGCGCATGCAATGAGTTCTCCGGATCGGAATGAGTCTATGCTATGCGCATGCGCCTAGTCCTGTATTACTCACTTTAGCGCTACTGCACATGGATAATTCTAACCTCAAACCTTGGTTTTGTGTTGTTGCGCATGCGCCGCTCCCCACTCCTTTACCTTCCTTTTACACTGCTGCGAACTGGACTGGATTGAACACTGTACTGGAGTGAAACAACTTCCCCCACTACTAGAAAACTGGAGGAGCGATAGGAGCTCGATCTTTGCGTCAGTCGCCAACAAATTTTCGTAGCGAAAGGTTGTTGGTGATTCAGCAAGAGGTTTCAAATATATAGTAGGCCTATATATATTTGAACTTCTTCTACTACGTTGCGTTTTTTAATGCAATGTGGTATGTGTGTGTGTGTGTGTTTAGTTTTAAGAAATAATTTGCGCATTGCGATGTTAGTTATAAGTTGAGTTTAGCATTAAGGTGTATTAATTTTTAAGAGGTTTTTTAGCATTAAGGTGTATTAATTTTAAGAATAATAATGGTATTTGATTGTGTTGAATTATTTGGTTTTTTAATAATGATGTGTTGTTAGTTTTAAGTGTTGGTATTACTAATTAATGTTGTTTTGCCTTACAGCTAGATGTTAGGGGGTAGATTAATTGTAAATTCAGAAGTTCCGTTGAACTTCACTTAGAAGGGGTGGGACATCCGCAAATTGCGGACTAGGTTTTTGCATTTTGTTTAGGAATATGATTGGGTGGGATTAGTTGGGTGGGTGTTAGAGTTGCGTTTCTGCATTAACTGTTCCAGTTTCCCTTGGAATTCATGGTTACGGTAGACCCGGACCGGACCGTTACGGTAGACCCGGACGGTCCAAACAAAATTGCGTCGATGTCCCTTGCAGAACGTAACTAGTGGGTTGGGAGTGGGAACCGTTAGGCAAACAGGGTGTGGGAACAGTATTACTGTTCCCATCACCTTGGATCATTATAAATCTTGAATGACCTTGACCCACTTTTGGAAGGGTCAATGACCCCCCCCCAAAAAAAATGGAGCTCCCCCCCCGAAAAAATGGAGGCCCCCCCCTTCCCCCACCACTTCTTCCCCCACCTCCTGGGCCAATGACCGGTCATGGCCGGCCGCTAACCCCTCTCATTTGCATACCGTTATAAAAGACGCGTCGGCCGCGGCTAGTGTTTCATTCCGATTCCAGACGTTACGCTGTGAACTTGGAGTTACAACGATGTCTTCTGTGCCAACTACTATTTCTACTACTTCTACTACTTCTACTACTTCTACTAGTTCAACTTCAACTTTGACTTCTACGGCTGTTACTGCATCAAACAAAACTCTTCGCTTGAAAAACACTCCGGATTGGTATAAGAAGCAGCTTTCATCTCAACCTTCAACTTCTAGAGCTATTCTTCCGCCAACCAACTCTTCTAGACTTCGTAGTATTTTTTCACCGCCTTCGCCTTCGCTCTCAAAGGACTCTGCACCGCTATCATCTATCATGCCGCCACCGAAGAAGCCAGCTCCCCATCCTAAGACTCCTTCATTTGAAACTATTCTTCATCACCTTAGTACACCCATCATCCCACTATCACCATTGCCTCCTACCCCACCACTTACTTTACCTGAAGACCATACTTATTATAAAACTGCTCCTAAACCCACCCCTAAACCCACTACTAAACCCGCTCCTAAACCTACTCCTAAACCCGCTCCTTCAGAGCAATTTCGATCATTACAAGAAGAGCGTCGTAGGGCATTTAGCCGTCCCACTACTTGCCCTGAAATGCTTACTAGGGGAACTAAGAAAGGATCAGCTTGTGGGAGGAAATGTGTTAAAAACGAAAGTTTTGCCGTGTACATGTAGTGAAACATATTTCTGGACCACAACTGACAGAAATCCCCACCGTTGAAGACGATCCTAAAATAATATCCGTCAGAGGAGAGAGGCTTAAGAAAGGTTTGAAATATTTTTTTGTAAGTGTTGTTGACCACCAACACATTTTGGCAAAATGTAACGGCTTAAAATATAAAATTAGAGTTTGTGAGAATTTGTGTAAAGAGAAGAGATTTAACAATTTAGATTCTCAAGACTTTCTCCTCAGGGATAAAAAGGATCGTATTACAAGGTGGGGACGTAAACAGTAAATTCACATAGTTTTTCCAAATTTTGCTAAAAAAAATAATGGGGGAGAAACACAATGCGTTATAGCGTTGTGTTTCTCCCCCATTATTTTTTAACACTCTAAGTCTCGTGACCTACTTTCATGTGAGTAGTAGGTAAAGGAGGGTTCTGTGTCTGTCCCCACTCCTTCAGGTCAATGACCGAACCAAAAAGGTCAATGACCCCCCCCCCGAAAAAATGGAGGCCCCCCCCTTCTTCCCCCACTACTCCTTCCCCCACCACACCTTCCCCTACCACTCCTCTGGGTGAATGGCCGGTCATGACCGGTTGTCTACCTACATCTAACCGTTACACTAGCTACTCCAGAGTCTTCATTCCAATCCGAGAGGCCACCGCCACAATATGCTTACTCTATTAAAATTATGTTTGCAACAGATAGTTTTAAATATGGTGTTGATGGAACTTGCATTAAGCGATGCAAACCTTCCACTAACACTACGTCAAGCAGTGTATTCTTTTTATAAAGAAAATTTTGGAATTCTTCATTGCTTGCGATATGTATTTATTGATGGAACAGTTATGTGTTCATATTGTGGTGTGGCTGCACTCGTAAATGTGGAGGGACAAGTGGACTTTAGACTTCAAGGTGGAATATATGAAGATAACTATTATTTGTTTTACAAGTTTATGGTTACACAAGAAAAATGCGATATTTGCGCATTAAACTTGTCTGAGTTTACACACGTTGATGCTACACAAATTGATTTGGAAAACAACCCTGGAGTCCCTCATTTTTATGTGACACAAGCTCCATAGAGATCCACCAAACCCACCAAACGGCCCTTTTCAGGGCCACCTAAGACTTGAATTTAGGGATGTAAGCTATTTAGCTTACATGCAACTTAGCAGAAATAAGTTCTGCTACATGGCTAGTTTGATCTGTATAGTAGTAAGCAAAGGAGGGTTCTGTGTCCGTCCCCACTCCTTAGGGTCAATGACCGGACCTGAAAGGTCAATGACCCCCCCCCCCCCCGAAAAAATGGAGCCCCCCCCCTCCTTCCCCCACGCCTTTCCCCACCTCCCGGGCCAATGACCGGTCATAACCGGCTGCTAACCCCTCTCATTTGCATACCGTTATAAAAGCTGAGCCGGCTATGGCTAGTGTTTCATTCTGGTTTCTTCCACCGCTCTTGTTGCTTCGTTTCTGCCAGTCTTAATATCTTTATTTTTTTAAATGCTTCCTTACCCTAATGAAAACTTTAATCCTTCTGAAAACGCTGATGTTTTTCAACCACCTGAAGATGATGTAGTAGATGATTTCCAACAACATGAAGAAGATGACATTTTTTGAGTATTGAGAATAACATGGTCCTTCGCAGAGCCGAATAATGAACGAAGAAAGAGTGAGGAGTTTATTGAAGCAAAGGAGTACGGTAAAGGCATCATTAACTAGAATTAAAACATACCTTGAAACTGTGAGTATTGATACTGAGGACAGAGCAAACCTTATTGTTAGGCATGAACAACTATCAAACCTATTTGAAAGATTTAATCAAATCCATAATGAATTAGGTATTCTAGATGAGGAACAAGCAACTGATGATATTTTTGGTTCTTTTGAGGATGACTATTTTTCATTAAAGGCCAAATTTACTAATTTGCTAGGCACTAACCAAAACAACATTCAATATCATGTACCGGTAGCAAATGGTGTTCAAAATTGTCCCCTAACAGATCCTATACCACAAGTTAGACTTCCAAGGTTAAATTTACCATCTTTCAGTGGTAACATTGAAGATTGGCCGTCTTTTAGTGAGTTGTTTAAATCCATTGTCCATGATAATCAAAGCATCCCCAACATACAAAAACTGTTTATCTTAAATCATGCTTGAAGGGTGAGGCTCATCAACTTTTGCAGTCGCTCCCTTCTACAGACCAAAACTATAATGAAGCTTGGGATATTCTTAGTTTAAGATACAACAACAAACGATTAATTGTAACCGCTCATTTAAAGGGATTATTTAGCCAATCAACTTTACACAACGAGTCAGCCCAGGGCCTTAGAAAATTGGTTGACGAGACAGAAAATCATTTAAGGGCTCTTAAATCCTTGGGTGAAAAGGTAGAGTACTGGGACAGCATTCTAGTTTTTACAGTCTGTACCAAATTGGACAGTGAAAGTAGGAAGCAGTGGGAAATGTCTTTAAAGACATCTGACCTTCCCAGTTTTGAGGAATTGAAATTATTTCTCATTCAGAGAACTAACGCTTTGCAGTCCTCAAGCAAGTCATCGAAACCCTCTTGCTCTTCCACTACCAGTAATCAGTCTTTTAATCGAGTAACCCAAACCAGGGGATCATCACATTATGCGTCCGCCAAGGAAAAGTCTGACACCTATTTCTGTGTCATATGTGAAAGTCATAACCATTCTATTTATCAGTGTGATAAATTTCATAAACTTAGTGTAACTGATAGGATAGAACATGTAAAACGTCTTAAACTATGTTTTAACTGTCTAAAACCACATTATTCTGCTAATGACTGCTACAATTCTAGTTGTAAGACTTGTAATAAGAAACATCACACACTCATTCACATTGATCAAAAAAATGAGTCAACCACTTCATCGAATAGAGTAAAAGCAAAGTCATCCAATCATACATCCTCCGAGATTGAATCAACTTCTGAACTAGGTGTTCCTGAGTCATCATCCACAAGCTCGACATCACAAATTTTATTGTCAACAGCAGTAGTTTTGGTAGAAAATATCGACGGTAAGGAAGTTCCAGTACGTGCACTACTTGATTCCGGAGCACAGTCTAATTTCATTAGCAAATCATGTGTAGATAAACTCAAGTTGAAACCATTCAATTCATCAGTTACAATTAATGGAATTGGTAAGTCGCAAACAACAGCATCTCAGGGAGTAAGTTTAAAACTTAAGTCTAGAATTTGTGAATTTACTACCCAAATTTCAGCAATTGTAATGCCAACAATCACTAACCAGTTACCAGTTGAGAGAGTAAATTGTACAGGGTTCTCTCGACACATTGGTACTCTTATTTTAGCAGATCCTAAGTTCTACGAACCTAATGAAATCGACCTGTTACTCGGAGCTGAGCTGTTCTTTGAACTATTACTTGAAGGTAAGATACTTGGTAAGAAACAAACACCCAATCTTCAAAACAGCGTTTTTTGATGGATTATTAGTGGTAGGTGTGGTCAAAAGTCTACTGAGCACGAGTCGACATGTAACTTATCTATCAACGATCAATCAAAACAATTTTGGGAAATAGAGGAAATTTCTGATCGGGCTAATACTATACTTAGCAAAGAGGAAAAGTATTGTGAACAACACTTTATCGATACCGTTAAGCGTGATGAAACCGGACGGTTCGTTGTAAAACTGCCGTTTAATGATCGTTTAAATGAACTAGGCGAATCTAAACATATAGCTTTGAGGAGCTTTAATAAGACTGAACACCGTTTGTCTTATAATTCTGATCGTAAAAAACAATACAATGCATTTTTACAGGAGTATTTAACTTTAGATCACATGGAATGTGTAGGTGATCTTAATGACACTGAGTCTATGGCTAATAAACACAATGAGTATTTTCTACCCCACCATGAGGTAATAAAGGAATCGAGTACAACTACTAAACTTCGGGTTGTTTTCAATGCATCTTGCCCCACTAGTACAAAGGTATCGTTAAATGATACACTTATGGTTGGTCCACCCGTACAACAAGATTTATTTTCCATCATCACACGTTTTAGACAGTATGAAATTGTTATAGTAGCGGATATTGAGAAAATGTATCGACAAATCTTGGCTGACGAGGAAGATAGGAAATATCAACAAATTTTGTGGAGGGATAGTGGGGATAAGCCAATTAAAATATACAAACTTAAAACTGTAACTTATGGCACATCAAGTGCACCATTTTTAGCTACGAGGTGTTTGAAACAACTAGCCGAAGACGAAAGGGATCGTTTTCCCAAAGCTTGTATAATAGCTTGTAGAGATTTCTACGTTGACGATTTACTGTCAGGTTGTCATGATTTAGAATCTGCATTACATTTACAAGTTGAACTCAACCAACTGCTTAATGCAGGAGGTTTTAAATTACGTAAATGGTGTTCCAATAGTCCTATTGTATTAAATCATATACCTCTAGAAGATCAAGAATCTAGTAATTTTAATTTAGAACTCAATGACAGTCAAACCATCAAGACGTTAGGCATTGTTTGGGAACCAAAATCAGACAATTTCAGGGTGAATATTAATATTGCGATTAATAATCAAGAGTTTTTAACTAAGAGAGAAATCTTACGGGACATCTCAAGGATATTTGATCCGGCTCGAAGGACCATGTTATTCTCAATACTCAAAAAATGCTTTAATTAAAAAAGTACACTGGTTTATACTCTCATGATTTAATGCAACTCAAAGTAAACAAAACAACTAAAACATTTGAATAAAAGAACATATGATTGATTACAAATATTAATTGTAAACTTATGGTGAAGCCGTGACAGTGAAGATGAAATTGAACATGAAGAAAATGTGATAGAAAATATGGATAGTAGCAGTGAAGATGAAATTGAAGATGACAGTGAAGATGACAGTGAAGATGAAATTGAAATTAATGAAATTGAAATTTTATCATGTAAGCAATACATAGTTAGTTATTTGAAGTAAGGAAGCTAATGAAATATTTATATTGGATTCATCGTTGGAAAGTGGCTTAATAACCACATTACCCTTTCCCCACCTCCACCCTATTCCTTCCCAATCCTTATTCCTTCCCCCTCCCCATATTTAAAATTTATAAAAGGTGGGGTATGAACCTCCAGGTTTCTAGTCTGTACTCGCACTTTGCGCCGTTAAGTACATCTCTTGTAGTTTTTTCTCCTCTATTTAAAATATTATTTGTTTAAAAAAATGCCTCCTAATGTGAATTACCATTTTAATTCTTCCGAAATTTCCGATGTTTTCTACAACCTGAAGACATTTTAAATAATGATAGTGAGAGTGAGAGTGAAGACGATGATGATTATAGTGTTGAACTTAGTGAAGAACGTAAAGTTATAGCAATTGATCCACAATTTCCATTTGATACAATAGAAAAGTTTTTGGTTGAAGCTAATAAATGGTTAAATTTAGGATGTTATATACGGATTGACTCTTTTATATTGTATGGTGACAGTCATTCTTTCCTTGTCACACCAAATGACAGAGACCGCATGTTGCAGTGGGCACAATCTATGATGGAGTGCTATGAACAAGGTGTGGACACTGGTGGCTATTTTCTTGCACAAGTAGTGTAATAACAAAATTACCTTTCCCCCACCCTACACCCTATCCCTTCCCAATCCTTATTCCTTCCCCCTCCCCATTTTTAAAATTGATAAAAAGGCGGGCTATGAACCTCCAAGTTTCTAGTCTGTACCCACACCTTGCGGCATCAAGATGCTTACCAGAATTGATGGTTTCATAGCCAATGATATTAATGTATGGAGTTTAATAACAAACTTACGGATAAAAATTGAAGAAAAAATTATGGCAAACAATGAGCTAGGAGTTATCGTTTTTGTTTCATTAGTAGAACATTTTGAAATTTTGTATAGTATAAAAGTAACAATTAACAATATTAATGAACTATTTCCTTGGACAATATTTATTCGCAATAAAGTTGAAGAGCAAAAAATTATAGTAGATGTGACAGCAATGAAATATAACCTAGATAGAGAAGAATAGATACAAACCCCCCTCCCATTCCTTTGTTTTGCAAAAATAGTGGGGGTAGGAGTATATATATAAGACTAAGTAAGCGATACATATTTGTTATTTGAAGTTAAAGAAGTAGTAAATAAACATGTTGTCTAAAGATACTCCATTTATTAATTATTTTGAAGTTAAAGATGTTTTTGAAAGCACAAATGAAATACAGGAAGAAAACATAGAGGAAAATTATAATGAAACTAATAACGAGTCTACAATGGAAGAGGAAGAAATGGTACATATTGAACAAGAACTATTTGAAGAAATGATAAACGATAGTGATGAAGACATAATTAAGGAAGCTATTGAAATATTTATATTGGATTCATCATTGGAATCACCCATATCACCTTTACTGTCTTCTGAATCTGAATCTGAATTGGACTAAGGTACCCCCACCATTTTAAAGAAGTAGTGGGGGAAAAATATCCCCACCACAATTTGAAAGTTGGTGGGGGAATGTTTATAAATGTGTTAAATATTTGTGCAGGAGATCAGTCTTAGGGAGACTAGTGACTGAAGATGTTTCGTAAAATACCTTTTGATCCTTCATACTACAATCTGTTTGATATACATCGTTTTCCAGACATTGAGGAGAAATTGTACAAAAAATTTTGTTCTCTACTCGATAAACCGCAAAAACTACCACCAAATACTTTTACCTACAAGCTACCCATCATGGACAAGGACGATGTAAGCAAAATACCATTAGTTCAAGTAAAATTTTTGGAAGAAAAATTTCTTGTTTGTGTGAGAGAAGTGTTTCATAATGATTATTCAAAAAGATTGGCTTTTAACTTTATTCAAGAACATGCAGGATCTGAAAGAGAACAGTATCCAGAACCATATTACAAATATCTTTTTGAGAATGGAGCGAGTGTAACGGTAGAAGTAACCATTACATTAGTTTAACTCTCCCCACCACTGATGTCTCCCCACCATTGACATCTCCCCACTACTGACTTAAATTTGGTGGGGAAATGTAGATAAATGTGTTGATTATTTGTGTAGGAGCTCATTCTTCGAGAAATCGTTGATCAAAATGTTTCATCATGTACCTTGTGATCCGACTTCTTCCTTTAGGGAAAAACAAAGATTAAAAAGACTAGAAAAGGAAAGACAAGATAGAGAAGATATGAAGGTGGAGTTTAATAGACTACAATTTCAAATACCTGGAATTGAACTTGGAGCACCAAGATTGAAAACCCTCCACTGGGCTGGAAGTTATATCAAATTTTTGAAAGTACAAGTTGAAGCAAGAGATCTAAAATTGAAAACATTAGAAATGGAAAATCGAGAATTGAAGAAATTAATATCACACATATCTGGTAATACAACAGTTCAAGAAGGTGAAGAAGAAGGAAAAGAAATTTTAGGAATCTAAATTATCAGCACCCTTTTAGAGAATAGGGAATAGATCACTTTGTGGTAATGTAATGACATGCCGCTTAGTGATCTATTCCCAGTTCTCGCTTAATATCCGATGACCTTGACCTATATAAAAGTAGTGGGGGTAAAAGCATATAAGGAGATAGTTATGGATATAACTTTCAGTACGAGTCTAACACTATGGACAGCTTGTTAGTTTTATGTTTACAACAAATTATCAATAATGGGTTTCTTTACCGTTATATAATAACATCAAATAAATGTGAAATACCTCAACCAATTCGTGAAATGGTCATGAAATTTAAGAAGGACAATAGTGGATTTGGTATTTATCTAGCTTTTATTTTTGAAGATGGAACAAAAATGTGTCATGATTGTGGAAAAGCATCTGTTTTAGACTTTGAACAATTTGAAGATGATGGAGGTAAATTAGTTCACCTTGTAAAAGGCCAAGTGATGAAATTTGAAACAGTCAAGAAAAAATGTAACATTTGTGCACAAAATTTGTTTGAATTTATTAAGTATAGTGCATTAAAATCATAATACCCCTTCTACATATGAAGAAGGTGGGGAAAAAGAGTGGGGATTATAAAGTGGTGGGAGAACTTGTATAAATGTAGGTTGTTTGAAGAGACTTTTAATATTGTTGCAGCATTTGTTGAAACAACATGCAGTTCGAAGTTTGCCATTTTAAAATTAAATATGAAGATTGGAGCTCTGTTGCAGGATTTGTCAAGTCTAAAGAAGATAATCAAAAATTGCTAAATGTACATTGCTATATTCACAATAAAGAAAGTCATGACAAAATAATGGCATATTTAAACACACCTAACGTAACATCAGAAAGCTCTGCATTTATAAAATATTTAAAAGAAGAAGATTTGGATGTGACCCTAGAAGTTTGGTATCTAATTTAAATTATCGTGGTGGGGGAAATGTAGAAGTTATTGGTGGGGGAAATGAGATAAAACCGGCAAAATTGTAGAACAGAATTCACTCTATACAACGATGGAGCATCCTTCCACAACACCACCTGTATTGGCATCTGCGGATTGGCATGAAAATCATCAACCAAATACTTCAAGTTTAAATTATTATGAAAATGAGCAGCCTAGTACTTCAAATTGGTATGAAAATCAGTTGCCTAGTACTTCAAGTTCAATTTGGTATGAAAATCAGCAACCCGCCACTTCAAGTGTAAATTGCTATGAAAATCAACAAATTACTACATCAACACAAAATTTGTATGAAAATCAACAGCCAACAACATCAACTCATTTTTGTACATCAGTATTTAAAGTATCAAAGCCCCATTTGGATTGTAATAAGTTAATATCAGCTCAATCAGGAAGAATCAGAAAAAACACATACATGAGAGAAAGGTGCAAGAAAGAAAGGATAGAATTTACAAAATTACAGTTAACAGTTCCCTCTATTAAAGTGGGATGTACTAGAATAAAAACTTTGGAAGCAACCAATGCATATTTGTTCGAATTGTTAGACAGAATTGAAAAGTTGGAGAAGAAGAATGAACATTGTAAAAAGTAAACACTCATTTCCCCCCAAAAAAAACAAAAAAAAATAATAAAATAGCAAAATGAAAAAAAGTAGATGTAGAATAGAGAGCGAGGAATAGATCACTTTGTGGTAATGGACTAACATGCCACTTAGTGCTCTATTCCTCGTTCTCACGTTATATTGGATGACCTTGACCTACATTAGTAGGGTGGGGGAAATTGAAAATGGTGGGGGAAAGTGTATAAAGGACGAGCCTACTATAGAGGAATCACTCTGAAAGCAAACTTGTCACAAGTATGCACTTGACCACAAGCAAAGAAGATAGAAAACAAAGATTTCGAGAAATGGCTAAAGTCAGAGAGTCAAGAATAAGGTTGAGATTTTACAAACTACAGAGATTGATTCCCGGTGTTAAGTTAGGAGAAATAAGATCAAGAACGGTAGACATGGCGGCTGATTACATCAGTTACTTACATTCGGAATTAATGGTAAAGGAAGCAAGAATAGAAGAGCTGGAGCACAAGATAAAACAACATATTGAAACATCGAACAGTCAACCTATAAATTTTGTAATAAAAGAAGATGTAAAAGACTTAAATTAAACAAAAAAATGAACTTGGACTTTGGTTATTGATTGGACACTTCTTAGAGAATGGGGAATAGATCACTTTGTAGTAATGAATCATCATGCTGCTTAGTGATCTATTCCCAGTTCTCGCTTAATCAAAAATGACCTTGACATACTTACCAAAATATCATATAAGCCGGATCAAAAACAGTTATTCCTCATTTACTGGAAATGGCTCCTGTGGACAACACCGATTATCCAAGGAAATCTCTGATTGAAATATTGTATAAAATTCAACTAGAGGATTTAAATATGGAAGAATATGAAAATAACAGTGAAACATCAGAAGTAGAAACTATAAATGATATGGATGTGGATGTAACAACATCAGAAGAAGAAAATGCCAATGATGTGGAGAATGAAAATTTGGATATGGATGTAGTAATATCAGAGTCTTCGTCATCATTTGAATATGAAGAAATACATATTGAAACTCCAATTCATATAGAGAATACTAATGAAGAATCTGTTTGTAGAAGATTAATATTTTGTCCAAGACGTTTGTTTTATTCTGAAAGTGAAGAAGAAGAAGAAGATGAAATAGTAGTGGGGGAACTATTATAAAAGAAGAAAAGGGAGAGCTCATTTCATTTCTTAGCGAAATTTTGAAGAGTGAACACCACCAAACATGTATCATTGCGATAAATGTTTGGAATCATTTAACGATGATATTCTGTTAGAAATACATAAAGAACTAATTCACAACAACACAGAAGAACAAGAAGAACAAGAAGAACAAAATGAAATAACAGCAAGACCTACAACAACTTTACCAAATTTACAAGTATCAGCTTTATCCGGAAAGGTAGTAATGCATCATAAGATTCAAAATGAAGATTTAAACTTAGAAGAATTTATTAGAGAAGCAAAACCAATCATCAGTAGAACTTTAAAAGAAGAATTAAAAAGATTAAATTTTCTCAAATTTGGTTTACTACTAGAAGCTATGTTTATAAATGTACAAGAAGAATTATCACCAAGAGGATTTATAACTAAAAACCAAACTATCATAGGAAGTTCAGACATTGATTCAATAGTTGAAAAATGTATAGAAGAAATATTAACTAAAATTCAGGAACATGAAGGACGAGGATCAGGGTGGAGTCTTATAAGTATTGAAGGATTAAATATAAGAGTTCATAAACATGGATATGGACTAATGGGATCTAGTTATATTCGTTTGCCAAAAATAATTGAGGATACAAGATCATGTGTTAATGTGAAAAATCAAGATAACGAATGTTTTAGATATGCAATGACATGTAAATTTGTACCAAATCATTGGAATGAACCAAACCAGCACTATGAAAATCAAAGATATAGATATAACTTTCAAGGAATTAGTTATCCTGTATCACTAAAAGATATATCAAAATTTGAGAAGAAAAATCCCGGCACATCTATTAATGTTTTTTGGATTAGATAGTTCAAATAAAGTTTATCCTTTACGTATTGCTAAAGAAGAGCTAGCAGATCATACAGATTTACTACTACTAACGCAAGGAGATGTATCTCATTATGTGTATATAAAGAAATTTGACTCTCTTGTTAACAAACAACTTTCAAAAAATCGAAACAAAAAGGTGATTTGCAAGAGATGTTTTAATTTTCAACGAGAAGGAAGACAAGGAATAGAATGGTTACAAGAGCACAAAAGATTACGTAACAATAATTATGAAGCAAAAATTATTTTACCATCAGAAAGCAGAGCATTTGTTACATTTCAAAAGGTTCATCATCAATACCGTATCCCTATAGTTGTATATGCGGACTTTGAATCAACACTAATTCCTATAGAAGATGAAAATTGTGAAGCTAGAAAAAGTGTCAAATATCAAATACACAAACCAAATAGTTTTTGTTTAATGGTTAAATCAACATTATCAGAAGAACATTTAAACCAATATGGATTAACTTCAGAACCTCTAGTATATCGTGGTGAAAATGTGGAAACAATATTTCTTGACCATTTATATTTAATAGCTGAAAATGTACAAAGATTATATGCAAATATCGTGCCAATGAAACCAATGGAGGAAGAAGAAGAAATTCAACATGAAAATGCAACTCACTGTTTCTTATGTAAAAATTAATTTTACCATTGACAATTATAAAGTTAAAGACCATGACCACCTTACAGGTTATTACAGGGGTGCTGCTTGTAATAAATGCAATTTGAGCTATCGTTTACCACTATTTATTCCTGTGGTTCTGCATAACCTCAGTGGGTATGATGCTCATTTTATAATACCTGAATTAGGAAGAGACAATGGTTCAATAGATGTGTTGGCTGAAACTTCAGAAAAATTTATAAGTTTCTCTAAAACAGTTGGAAATGTCAAATTAAGATTCTTAGACTCCTACCGATTTATGCCGTCAAGTTTGTCTAAACTTTCTGAAAATTTAAGGAAACAAGATTTTATTGAAACAAAGAAGATTGTTAGTAACGACAAACTGGATCTAGTACTTCGGAAAGGTGTTTTTCCATATGATTATATAGACAGTTTAGAAAAATTTAATGAAACATCACTTCCGCCAAAAGAAGAATTTAAAAGTAAACTATACGACATGGACATATCTCAAGAGGATTATGATCATGCATGTAAAGTATGGAATGAATTAGGATTTACAACATTGGGAGAATATTCAGATTTTTATGTTAAATTAGATGTAACTTTACTATGTGATATAATGGAAGAATTTAGAAATACATGTTTTGCAGCATATGGATTGGACCCTCTTCATTCATATACTTCACCTGGACTAGCATGGCAAGCCATGTTGAAAGAAACAAATTGTAAATTACAACTTCTTACTGATATAGATATGGTTTTGATGTTAGAATCAGGAGTTCGAGGGGGATTAACCCAAAGTGTAACCAGACATGTTAAGGCCAATAATAAGTATCTGCCCGATTATGATGCATCAAAACCAACAACATTCCTAGGTTATTTCGATGCAAATAACTTATACGGATGGGCAATGTCAAATCCCCTTCCATATGATAATTTTAAATGGATAGATCCAGAATCGATTGGAAACATAATGGATATACCAAAGCATGGTGAAACTGGTTACATTTTTGACGTCGATTTTGAATATCCTGAACATCTTCATGATCATCATTACGATTTACCACTTCTTCCAAAGACTGAAATTTCCCCTACTGGAAGATGGCCGAAATTATTAATGACTTTAAACAATAAGTCTAGGTATGTTGGACATTATTGGATGATACAACAGGCTTTAGACTTGGGATTAAAAATTACAAAAATTAATCGAATACTACAATTCTCTCAATCTTGTTGGTTGAAACCGTACATCGACAACAACACAAGAAGAAGAGCTGCTGCTACATCAAGTTTTCAAAAAGATTTCTTCAAACTGATGAACAATGCAATATTTTAAAGACTTTAGAAAACAAAAGGAAACATAAGGATATCAAATTAGTAACTGATCCAGTAAAATTACAGAAATTAGTGCAACAACCAAACTTTGGTTCATCCTTAATTATAAATGAAAATCTTGTCGTCATTTCTATGAACAAAAAATCAGTTGTATTGGATCGTCCTTTATATCTTGAAATGTCAATATTGGATATTTCTAAAACACACATGTACGAGTTTCATTATAAGAAGATGGTTAATTATTATGGAAGAGATAACATTGGTATTGCATATATGGATACGGATGCACTTATTTACTGGATTAAAACAAATGACATGTATGAGGATTTACGGACCTTTGTATATAAAGATGATTTTGATTTTTCCGATTATCCTAAGGACCATCCAAATTACGACTATGACAAAAACAAAAAAGTATTGGGAAAATTTAAAGATGAAACAAATGGTGTGCCGATGATGGAAATTGTAGCATTAATGTCTAAACTGTATTCATTTCAACTGTACATAAATGAAAGGAACGAATATCAAGTCACAAAGAAAGCTAAAGGAATAAAGACATCTTTCCTAAAGAAGAACGTACAGTTTCAACACTATAAAAGATGTTTGTTTGAAAATGTTGAAACAACTGCAACATTCAACACTATTAGAAGTTATAACCACCAACTTTTTAGTGTCAAACAAACAAAGTGGGCATTAAGCTGCAAAGACGACAAGCGACATATTTTAGAAGATAAAATTAATACTCTACCATTTGGCCACTATTCCTTAAACCCTATTGACCAGTAAACCTATTCTTCGTCCTTTACCTTCTTCCTTTTTCCTTTCCGTAAAAAAGAGGGAACATGGCAAGCCCAATGCCATGTTCCCTCTTTTTTACACTAATATAAAATGACCTTGACCCATATTTCAACTATATATAAGAGAATAAACCATTGTATGGATCAGTATTTCTACAAACGGTGTACAAGCAACACTTTAAGATGGAAAGTGTAAAGGATAAGATTGTAAATGAACTACATAAACCAGCAAGAAGAAGATTTCCAAGAAGAAGTACAATCATTAAAGGAATGAATGATCTTTACCAAGCTGATCTCATTGAAATGATACCACACAGTAAATTAAACAAAGGATTTAAATATATTTTAACAATCATAGACTGTTTTACTAAAATAGCTGATGCTTTACCATTGAAGGACAAGACTGGTAAAAGTGTTACTAAAGCTATGGAAACAACAATACAAAGAAATAAATTTAAAATTAAACATTTACAAACGGATGATGGAAAAGAATATTTTAATAAAGATTTTGGAGCTTTGATGAAAAAATATAAAATAAATCATTATTCTACAAATTCTGAAGTTAAAGCTTCAATAATTGAAAGATTCAATAGAACATTAAAAGGAGCAATGTATAAACAATTTTCAAAACGAGGATCATATGTGTGGTATGACATATTACCACAACTTATAAAAGAGTATAACAACAAATATCATCGCACCATAGGAATGAAACCTATCCAAGTAAACAGTGCTAATGCTAAAATTGTATTACAACGCATCAAAAATAATACAACACCAAAAATAGAAAAGTTACAACCAAAAAAGTTTAAGGTTAATGATAAAGTTCGTATAAGCAAATACAAAGGTGTATTTAGTAAAAGATATCTGCCAAATTGGACTAATGAAGTATTTACAATTTATAAAGTGCAACCAACTATATCTGAAACTTACATTTTAAAGGATAATAAGGGTGAATTACTTCAAGGTGGATTCTATGGACATGAGTTGGTAAAATCAACAGTTGGTGATGTATATCTTGTTGAAAAAGTTTTACAAAGGAAAAAGGATATGGTTAAAGTTAGGTGGTTAGGATTTGATAAAAGTGAAGACTCTTGGATTCCTTCAAAAGACTTGGTATAGTTATTTAATAGCTCATTATGTGTTTAACCTTTAAACAAGATGGAGATTGTACAACAAAAAGATCGATTTAATATTAATAATATTGATGAATTGACAGTTGACAATAATAAGTTAAATCATGGTAAACATGGTGAATTACTACCAAATACGATAAGATGTTTAATAACTGGTCCTTCAAATTGTGGAAAAAATAATGTTGTCTTTAACCTTATAACTAATCCTAAAGGTTTACGCTTCAACAATATATATATTTTTTCAAAATCATTGCAACAACCAAAATATCAATTATTAGATAAAATACTTGCAAGTGTACCTGAAGTGAATTTCTACAAGTTTAATGCCAGTGAAACAATAATGCAACCAAGTGAAGCAAAACCATTTTCCATTTTTATATTTGACGATGTTTCTTGTGAAAATCACGATACTATAAGAAATTATTTTGCTATGGGAAGACATAATAATATTGATAGCATTTATATTGGTCAAACATACAGTAAAATTCCAAAACAACTTATAAGAGACAATGCAAATATGTTGATCATCTTTAAGCAAGATGAGACAAATTTAAAGCATATATATAATGATCATGTTAATGCGGATATGCCATTTGACAAATTTAAAGAAATGTGTGGTAAAGCATGGAATGAAAAATATGGATTTCTTGTTATTATGAAAGAAGAAGATATTAAAAATGGTAGATATCGTATAGGATTGGATAAATTTGTATTAATACGTTGAACTACCTATGCTACATCTAGTAACACGATGAACTTCACAGTGTAAACATGGTGAATCAAGAAAAACTATTAAAAGAAATAAAATCACTCAGTGATTCTATTAGGATAAAGAATCGTGCATTAAGGATGGGTTTAAGTGAAAGAGAAGAATTTTTAGAAAATACATTTAAACCTATCACGGAACCTTTAAAACAGATATCAGAAACTATTGGTAAACCTCGTTATGAAGGAGATGTTTTACTACCAGTTTCTAAACAAGAAGTACAAGCATTAAAAAAAGAAGATGATGATGATTCACAAAAAAAAAAGTTTAAGGTTAATGATAAAGTTCGTATAAGCAAATACAAAGGTGTATTTAGTAAAAGATATCTGCCAAATTGGACTAATGAAGTATTTACAATTTATAAAGTGCAACCAACTATACCTGAAACTTACATTTTAAAGGATAATAAGGGTGAATTACTTCAAGGTGGATTCTATGGACATGAGTTGTTAAAATCAACAGTTGGTGATGTATATCTTGTTGAAAAAGTTTTACAAAGGAAAAAGGATATGGTTAAAGTTAGGTGGTTAGGATTTGATAAAAGTGAAGACTCTTGGATTCCTTCAAAAGACTTGGTATAGTTATTTAATAGCTCATTATGTGTTTAACCTTTAAACAAGATGGAGATTGTACAACAAAAAGATCGATTTAATATTAATAATATTGATGAATTGACAGTTGACAATAATAAGTTAAATCATGGTAAACATGGTGAATTACTACCAAATACGATAAGATGTTTAATAACTGGTCCTTCAAATTGTGGAAAAAATAATGTTGTCTTTAACCTTATAACTAATCCTAAAGGTTTACGCTTCAACAATATATATATTTTTTCAAAATCATTGCAACAACCAAAATATCAATTATTAGATAAAATACTTGCAAGTGTACCTGAAGTGAATTTCTACAAGTTTAATGCCAGTGAAACAATAATGCAACCAAGTGAAGCAAAACCATTTTCCATTTTTATATTTGACGATGTTTCTTGTGAAAATCACGATACTATAAGAAATTATTTTGCTATGGGAAGACATAATAATATTGATAGCATTTATATTGGTCAAACATACAGTAAAATTCCAAAACAACTTATAAGAGACAATGCAAATATGTTGATCATCTTTAAGCAAGATGAGACAAATTTAAAGCATATATATAATGATCATGTTAATGCGGATATGCCATTTGACAAATTTAAAGAAATGTGTGGTAAAGCATGGTATGAAAAATATGGATTTCTTGTTATTATGAAAGAAGAAGATATTAAAAATGGTAGATATCGTATAGGATTGGATAAATTTGTATTAATACGTTGAACTACCTATGCTACATCTAGTAACACGTTGAACTTCACAGTGTAAACATGGTGAATCAAGAAAAACTATTAAAAGAAATAAAATCACTCAGTGATTCTATTAGGATAAAGAATCGTGCATTAAGGATGGGTTTAAGTGAAAGAGAAGAATTTTTAGAAAATACATTTAAACCTATCACGGAACCTTTAAAACAGATATCAGAAACTATTGGTAAACCTCGTTATGAAGGAGATGTTTTACTACCAGTTTCTAAACAAGAAGTACAAGCATTAAAAAAAGATGATGATGATGATTCACAACCAAAAAAGTTTAAGGTTAATGATAAAGTTCGTATAAGCAAATACAAAGGTGTATTTAGTAAAAGATATCTGCCAAATTGGACTAATGAAGTATTTACAATTTATAAAGTGCAACCAACTATACCTGAAACTTACATTTTAAAGGATAATAAGGGTGAATTACTTCAAGGTGGATTCTATGGACATGAGTTGTTAAAATCAACAGTTGGTGATGTATATCTTGTTGAAAAAGTTTTACAAAGGAAAAAGGATATGGTTAAAGTTAGGTGGTTAGGATTTGATAAAAGTGAAGACTCTTGGATTCCTTCAAAAGACTTGGTATAGTTATTTAATAGCTCATTATGTGCTTAACCTTTAAACAAGATGGAGATTGTACAACAAAAAGATCGATTTAATATTAATAATATTGATGAATTGACAGTTGACAATAATAAGTTAAATCATGGTAAACATGGTGAATTACTACCAAATACGATAAGATGTTTAATAACTGGTCCTTCAAATTGTGGAAAAAATAATGTTGTCTTTAACCTTATAACTAATCCTAAAGGTTTACGCTTCAACAATATATATATTTTTTCAAAATCATTGCAACAACCAAAATATCAATTATTAGATAAAATACTTGCAAGTGTACCTGAAGTGAATTTCTACAAGTTTAATGCCAGTGAAACAATAATGCAACCAAGTGAAGCAAAACCATTTTCCATTTTTATATTTGACGATGTTTCTTGTGAAAATCACGATACTATAAGAAATTATTTTGCTATGGGAAGACATAATAATATTGATAGCATTTATATTGGTCAAACATACAGTAAAATTCCAAAACAACTTATAAGAGACAATGCAAATATGTTGATCATCTTTAAGCAAGATGAGACAAATTTAAAGCATATATATAATGATCATGTTAATGCGGATATGCCATTTGACAAATTTAAAGAAATGTGTGGTAAAGCATGGAATGAAAAATATGGATTTCTTGTTATTATGAAAGAAGAAGATATTAAAAATGGTAGATATCGTATAGGATTGGATAAATTTGTATTAATACGTTGAACTACCTATGCTACATCTAGTAACACGATGAACTTCACAGTGTAAACATGGTGAATCAAGAAAAACTATTAAAAGAAATAAAATCACTCAGTGATTCTATTAGGATAAAGAATCGTGCATTAAGGATGGGTTTAAGTGAAAGAGAAGAATTTTTAGAAAATACATTTAAACCTATCACGGAACCTTTAAAACAGATATCAGAAACTATTGGTAAACCTCGTTATGAAGGAGATGTTTTACTACCAGTTTCTAAACAAGAAGTACAAGCATTAAAAAAAGAAGATGATGATGATTCACAAAAAAAAAAGTTTAAGGTTAATGATAAAGTTCGTATAAGCAAATACAAAGGTGTATTTAGTAAAAGATATCTGCCAAATTGGACTAATGAAGTATTTACAATTTATAAAGTGCAACCAACTATACCTGAAACTTACATTTTAAAGGATAATAAGGGTGAATTACTTCAAGGTGGATTCTATGGACATGAGTTGTTAAAATCAACAGTTGGTGATGTATATCTTGTTGAAAAAGTTTTACAAAGGAAAAAGGATATGGTTAAAGTTAGGTGGTTAGGATTTGATAAAAGTGAAGACTCTTGGATTCCTTCAAAAGACTTGGTATAGTTATTTAATAGCTCATTATGTGTTTAACCTTTAAACAAGATGGAGATTGTACAACAAAAAGATCGATTTAATATTAATAATATTGATGAATTGACAGTTGACAATAATAAGTTAAATCATGGTAAACATGGTGAATTACTACCAAATACGATAAGATGTTTAATAACTGGTCCTTCAAATTGTGGAAAAAATAATGTTGTCTTTAACCTTATAACTAATCCTAAAGGTTTACGCTTCAACAATATATATATTTTTTCAAAATCATTGCAACAACCAAAATATCAATTATTAGATAAAATACTTGCAAGTGTACCTGAAGTGAATTTCTACAAGTTTAATGCCAGTGAAACAATAATGCAACCAAGTGAAGCAAAACCATTTTCCATTTTTATATTTGACGATGTTTCTTGTGAAAATCACGATACTATAAGAAATTATTTTGCTATGGGAAGACATAATAATATTGATAGCATTTTTATTGGTCAAACATACAGTAAAATTCCAAAACAACTTATAAGAGACAATGCAAATATGTTGATCATCTTTAAGCAAGATGAGACAAATTTAAAGCATATATATAATGATCATGTTAATGCGGATATGCCATTTGACAAATTTAAAGAAATGTGTGGTAAAGCATGGAATGAAAAATATGGATTTCTTGTTATTATGAAAGAAGAAGATATTAAAAATGGTAGATATCGTATAGGATTGAATAAATTTGTATTAATACGTTGAACTACCTATGCTACATCTAGTAACACGATGAACTTCACAGTGTAAACATGGTGAATCAAGAAAAACTATTAAAAGAAATAAAATCACTCAGTGATTCTATTAGGATAAAGAATCGTGCATTAAGGATGGGTTTAAGTGAAAGAGAAGAATTTTTAGAAAATACATTTAAACCTATCACGGAACCTTTAAAACAGATATCAGAAACTATTGGTAAACCTCGTTATGAAGGAGATGTTTTACAACCAGTTTCTAAACAAGAAGTACAAGCATTAAAAAAAGAAGAAGATGATGATGATTCACAACCAAAAAAGTTTAAGGTTAATGATAAAGTTCGTATAAGCAAATACAAAGGTGTATTTAGTAAAAGATATCTGCCAAATTGGACTAATGAAGTATTTACAATTTATAAAGTGCAACCAACTATACCTGAAACTTACATTTTAAAGGATAATAAGGGTGAATTACTTCAAGGTGGATTCTATGGACATGAGTTGTTAAAATCAACAGTTGGTGATGTATATCTTGTTGAAAAAGTTTTACAAAGGAAAAAGGATATGGTTAAAGTTAGGTGGTTAGGATTTGATAAAAGTGAAGACTCTTGGATTCCTTCAAAAGACTTGGTATAGTTATTTAATAGCTCATTATGTGCTTAACCTTTAAACAAGATGGATATTGTACAACAAAAAGATCGATTTAATATTAATAATATTGATGAATTGACAGTTGACAATAATAAGTTAAATCATGGTAAACATGGTGAATTACTACCAAATACGATAAGATGTTTAATAACTGGTCCTTCAAATTGTGGAAAAAATAATGTTGTCTTTAACCTTATAACTAATCCTAAAGGTTTACGCTTCAACAATATATATATTTTTTCAAAATCATTGCAACAACCAAAATATCAATTATTAGATAAAATACTTGCAAGTGTACCTGAAGTGAATTTCTACAAGTTTAATGCCAGTGAAACAATAATGCAACCAAGTGAAGCAAAACCATTTTCCATTTTTATATTTGACGATGTTTCTTGTGAAAATCACGATACTATAAGAAATTATTTTGCTATGGGAAGACATAATAATATTGATAGCATTTATATTGGTCAAACATACAGTAAAATTCCAAAACAACTTATAAGAGACAATGCAAATATGTTGATCATCTTTAAGCAAGATGAGACAAATTTAAAGCATATATATAATGATCATGTTAATGCGGATATGCCATTTGACAAATTTAAAGAAATGTGTGGTAAAGCATGGAATGAAAAATATGGATTTCTTGTTATTATGAAAGAAGAAGATATTAAAAATGGTAGATATCGTATAGGATTGGATAAATTTGTATTAATACGTTGAACTACCTATGCTACATCTAGTAACACGATGAACTTCACAGTGTAAACATGGTGAATCAAGAAAAACTATTAAAAGAAATAAAATCACTCAGTGATTCTATTAGGATAAAGAATCGTGCATTAAGGATGGGTTTAAGTGAAAGAGAAGAATTTTTAGAAAATACATTTAAACCTATCACGGAACCTTTAAAACAGATATCAGAAACTATTGGTAAACCTCGTTATGAAGGAGATGTTTTACTACCAGTTTCTAAACAAGAAGTACAAGCATTAAAAAAAGAAGAAGATGATGATGATTCACAACCAAAAAAGTTTAAGGTTAATGATAAAGTTCGTATAAGCAAATACAAAGGTGTATTTAGTAAAAGATATCTGCCAAATTGGACTAATGAAGTATTTACAATTTATAAAGTGCAACCAACTATACCTGAAACTTACATTTTAAAGGATAATAAGGGTGAATTACTTCAAGGTGGATTCTATGGACATGAGTTGTTAAAATCAACAGTTGGTGATGTATATCTTGTTGAAAAAGTTTTACAAAGGAAAAAGGATATGGTTAAAGTTAGGTGGTTAGGATTTGATAAAAGTGAAGACTCTTGGATTCCTTCAAAAGACTTGGTATAGTTATTTAATAGCTCATTATGTGTTTAACCTTTAAACAAGATGGAGATTGTACAACAAAAAGATCGATTTAATATTAATAATATTGATGAATTGACAGTTGACAATAATAAGTTAAATCATGGTAAACATGGTGAATTACTACCAAATACGATAAGATGTTTAATAACTGGTCCTTCAAATTGTGGAAAAACTAATGTTGTCTTTAACCTTATAACTAATCCTAAAGGTTTACGCTTCAACAATATATATATTTTTTCAAAATCATTGCAACAACCAAAATATCAATTATTAGATAAAATACTTGCAAGTGTACCTGAAGTGAATTTCTACAAGTTTAATGCCAGTGAAACAATAATGCAACCAAGTGAAGCAAAACCATTTTCCATTTTTATATTTGACGATGTTTCTTGTGAAAATCACGATACTATAAGAAATTATTTTGCTATGGGAAGACATAATAATATTGATAGCATTTATATTGGTCAAAAATACTGTGCCAAGTTTTTGGTGGAGGCGCCGGGTAGCCCTGAGGCGTAGGCCTGAGACGGGTAAAAGATCTGGTAAAGTATGGAACTTATTTATTTCAACTGACTGCAATGACTTGTTCTGGTACCGGTATACGAGTGGCAGGTGTCACCCCCTCATTTAGATTAAAGTAAAATGTAAAGTTTTGTGCACCAATGAGTTGAATTAGATTAAAAGTATTTTATTTTTATTTGTTGTGTTTTTGTGCTGTGGTAAAGAGTTAAAGAGGGGGCTCACTCAGGACAATCTCGTAGAGCAAGGATGGCAGACTGTTGTTAGCATGTTAGAATAAGAACTTAGAATAAGATATTAAGATTTTCATTGAAGGTGTTTAAAAGTATATTTTAGGATTGTATGAGAAGTTTATTTTTTGATTTATTGAAAGGGTTATTTTGGATTATTTTGATTTACGCGAACCGCGATATCTGTGAAGTTGAGTGAAGTTATGCTGTTGATCGACAGTGACGCGGAGATTTTGAATCATTGTTTATGTGAGTAGTGTCATTTTGTGCATTTTGAACAAGCATTTTGATTGATGAAGTGATTTATTCATTTGATATTGTTATTTCCATATATTATTATTATTTTCTTTTAAAGTGCATTGTACTGTGTAATTAATTAATGTTTATTTTTGAACAAGAATAGTGTGATTTTCGTGTTGTGAATTTATATCAAGAGTGTTATTTAGTGAACTTATGAGAAGTGTTTATTTAGTTAAAAGTGTTTATATGGTTCAGTGTTAGATGGTATTTATCGCGTCTCGGCGAAGTTTATCGTGATTAATTGCGTTGTGGCTCTATGGGTGATACTCCTGTTCGAGTTAGAGTGCTCACAAGAAGATCGAGTAGGCAAGGATCAGTGACTGAGGGCGACCCGCCAACGTCAATTTTTTCGGAAGAATTAGGACAACGAATCAACTTGTCTGATATTTCGGAGGAATCGAATTCCGCCCCGACTACGCCGAATATTGAGGAAGACGGAGTGGAAGAAGATTTACTGAATCAAGAAGATCTAGAAAACCAGGACATAGAAATGGCGGAAGCTCGCCTCAACATACAGCCCACGAAGTTCAAGGGTGGAGCTGACGAGAATGCAGAAGAGTACCTGCAGGCCTTCGAGAGGGTAGCTAGGGCGAATAACTGGAACGATGACAAAAAGTTGGTCGTGATGCCGTGTTATCTAGAAGGTGCTGCGCTCAAGTGGTACGAGAACTTGGAGCAGGCAGAGGGAGGAAACCTGACATGTGCGCTCGTGAAGCAGAAGATGAAGGGGGCTTTCCAAACGATCGCATGGGAAGAACAGCTGGAGTATCGCTTGAGGATGAGGATGCAAGCCGAAGAGGAGCCAGTTGAGGCGTATCTGCAGGACGTACTTAACCTATGTACGAAGCTTGACCCTGCCATGTCCGAGAGATGTAAGATCAAACACGTACTCAGAGGACTGAAACCGTCACTCCTGGAGAAGGTGATGGTGATGAGCAACGATACCCTGGAAGAACTCTTAGCTAACATAAGGAAAATACAGACAGCTAGGTATATGGCTGGGCAGAGAGTGGACCAACTCATGGCGGAACCCTACGCCAGACTACCGCATCCAACCCCTGCAGCAACCTCTCCAACCGTAAACACGAGTTTCCTTGAGAGTAAGATTGAGAATTTGACGTCTGAGTTTGCGAAGTTTAGTGTCCATCTGATGGGACAAGGGAGCAAGGGCGAAACTAGCCAACGAGGAACCGGCAGAGGCCGCTTTGAACACCAAAACCGACAGCAATACGGCACACATGGCGAGCAGGATCGGCGAGGAAGAGGTGTGTACCGTGGGTTCAACCGTGGAAGGACCGCCGATAGAAGAATTATATGTTACAAATGCAATCGTACCGGCCACTTTGCCATCAACTGTAGATCGGGTGAGAGTATGAATTCGGGAAACGGGCAAGAGGGGCGTTAAATTCGGGAGCTAGCGCCCCTCCTTTTAGAACAAGCTCCCCGAGGACTACGGATGGATCCGGCAGAATCGCCACGCTGTGCGAAAGACATGAAAAGGAAGAGTGGCATGGGACCTGGAGGTATTACAATAAAACACCCAGAGGACCGCCGGGTACCTACGAAAGCAGAAACAGACAAAGTGAACGTGTAGGAGGCGAAGATGCACCCTCCAACAGCAGCACCATCCGAACATTGGGTGTCCTGGAGATCAGAGCGCTGGTCGATCAGCAAGAAAGGCCGATCATTGTTGATACGGGAGCGTGCGTGAGCTGCACGGATGAGGAGCTGGTGGTGAACCATAAAATCGTTCATCCCGTTGAAGGCGTAAACATGAAGACGGCCACAGACGAGCCTGTCAGTATCACAGGAAGGACCGAAATAATGCTGCAACTAGGTAATTCCGTCTGGAGGTTCCCTGTATTTGTTGCGAGAGGGCTAGGAGGATGCTGTATCCTTGGGAATGATTTCCATCTGAGATTCCGAACTATGATTGACTTTGCCAAGAGGACTGTAAAATTAGCTAACCCGGGAGGTCGGGTTATTTGTGTTCCATTTTCATGTTCTGAGCGAGATGCCAGATACCGGCGACCACTGCCTAACCCAACTTGGCTGAATCAAATTGAAATAGAAGACCCAGAAAGAGAATGCGCACAAGTGTTGAGCTTAGATACAGCTTACATTCCACCTGTCGCTCAGAGGCTGCTGAAAATAACGTTCCAAGGCACCCTTCCAGACACAGGGATCATGGAACCAGCGTACCACCTGTACAAGGAAAAATCATTAGTCGTGTCCCCAGGTCTAACGTCAAAACCCCCTCCAGATACCGTGGCAATTGCCAACACTTCAGACCAGATAATAAGAATTGATCGAGGAGAAACCCTCGCCAGAATATACGAAGCTGAACTAGTTCCAGACAGCAGGGTTAACACGTTGAAAAGGTGCGATGAGTCACAGCCCCAAAAGACGTTCGATGACAAGAGACTGCAGATCGACCCACAGATGACTCCTGAGCAGCGCAGCAAGATGACACAACTACTGAAGGAGTACACCGACCGGTTTTCCTGGGACCCGTCAGTCATTGGGCGAACAAACGTAAGTGAGCTTAGGATTGAGCTGACCGACAACACGCCAGTCCATCAGCCACCTTACCGTGTCTCGCATGGAGAAAGGGAGATACTTCGCCAACAGGTTGAAGACATGCTTAAGAAAAACGTGATCCGTCCGAGTTACAGCGCTTACGCTTCGCCAGTAGTGATCGTCAAGAAGAAAAACGGAGACTATAGATTTTGTGTGGACTATAGGCGCCTTAATGAACGACTGACGCCAATACAGCACCCAATGCCATTGATCGATGACATCCTTACATACCTGAACGGATGCCAATGGTTTGCTACGATGGATCTGACGTCAGGGTTCTGGCAACTACCCATAAGGGAAGAAGAGAAGCACATCACGGCATTTGTGACCCCAGATGGGCTATGGGAATATGAAGTTACGCCTTTCGGACTCAAAACTAGCCCAGCAGCTTTTCAAAATTGCATGGACAAAATATTAGCCGGACTAAAATGGGGTTCCTGTCTGCTTTATTTGGATGACATCTTGGTCATGGCTCCCACCTTTGACGAGCTTCTGAACAGAATAAGGAAGGTTCTCGATAGACTCAGAGAGGCAAACATGACCCTCAATCCTTCCAAGTGCACATTTGGCTTCAGAGAGGTGAAGGTGTTGGGACATACAGTGAGTGCAGATGGAGTGAGGCCCGATCCAAGTAAGGTCAAGGACATTTTAAACTTCGAGCCACCTCGCAGACTGCGTGCGCTAAGGTCATTCCTGGGTCTCGCTAACTACTATCGGAAATTTGTGCCTGACTATTCAAGAATCGCCCGTCCATTGATCGAACTCACCAAAAAGAATGTCCAGTGGTGTTGGGGAGAAAACCAGAACAGGGCATTCGAGACTCTAAAGGAGAAGTTGACGACCGCACCAATATTGCGACATTTTGACCCCAACCTGCCAATAAAAACACACAGACGCCTGTGATGTCGGAGTCGGAGCCGCGGTGATGCAGACAGAGAACGGAGAGACATTGCCAGTGGCGTATGCGTCCCGAAGGCTGTCAGACGCAGAGAAGAAGTACACAGTCACCGAAAAAGAGTGTATAGCCGTCGTGTGGTCTACACAGCACTTCCGACAGTTTTTATGGGGAAGAAAATTCACCATCGTCGTAGATCACCATGCACTGTGTTGGTTAAAGAAGAATAGGGACTCTTCAGGTAGACTAGCCAGGTGGGCGTTGAAACTTATGGAGTTCGACTACGAAATAAAGCACAAACAAGGTCGTCTTCATGTAGTCCCAGACACGCTGTCCCGGAATGCATGTGATGATTGTAAGCCAGAAGACGAAGACATGACCAACGACATCCCCATGTTGACATTGGAGGCGAAGAGCACACCTTCCCAGATAGAGGAGCAAATCCCGCTATACTCCTTACAATGGGACGAAATAAAGAAGATGCAAGAAGAGGACGAAGAATGCCGAAGAATCAAGGAAGCTGTACTCGACCCGAGCGGTGCTTCTGCAGGAGACAGAAGGCTAGCGAGAAGTTTTGTAGTAGATAACGAAGTCCTATACAGACGAAACGTAGCACACACTGGTGATAGCAAATTGCTATACGTACCCAAAAATGTGAGAGAAGAGATATACTTTATGAGTGCCACGATAGCCCGTTGTCAGGAGGACATCTGGGTTTAACAAAGACATTTCACAAACTGAAATGCAGGTATTACTGGCCGCACATGCTGAGAGATACGGAAAAATATGTGAAGACATGTTTACATTGCCAAACGCGTAAAACTCCAAAGGGCTCTCCCGCAGGACTACTACAGCCGATACCAGTAGGGCTACCGTTTGAAAGAGTAGGGGTAGATGTCCTAGGGCCATTCACAAAGACAGACAAGGGCAATCGGTACATCATCGTCGCAATGGATTATGCCACGAAGTGGGCGGAAGCCAAGGCCACCCCTACCGCCACAGCCGAGGAGACAGCTGACTTCCTTATCGACAGAATAATATGCAGATTTGGATGCCCAAACGAGATACTTACCGATCGTGGCCAGAATTTCAGGTCCAGCTTAGTGCGGGGACTTCTGAACGGATTAGGGATCAGATCTCTGTTTACCACTGCGTATCACCCTGCCTGCAATGGCCTAGTCGAACATTTCAATGGCACGCTAGCTCAGATGCTATCATTCTACACTGGAACAAATCAACGGGACTGGGACTTGTATGTCAATCTCACATGTTTTAGTTACAACACCAGTCGTCAGGAAACGACGAAACACAGCCCGTTCTACCTCCTGTTCGGCATGGAGGCGCGACTGCCTACGGATGTGTCTCTACGAAGAAGCACGGCCAACGACAATGATGTAGAGGCAGTTCTCAGAAGAGTGCAGAAGTGCCGTCAAGACGTGATAAAGCTCGTTGAAAAGAGCCAGAAGAAACAGAAGGAACGCTACGACCACAGACATCGCTACGTAGAGTTCGAGCCCGGGGAACAAGTCATGATCTGGACTCCAAGTCGTAAAAAGGGAAAATCGACAAAACTACTCCATTGCTGGAATGGCCCCTATGAGGTGACGTCGAAACTGTCCGAAGTCAACTACGAAGTCAAGATAAGAAGTAAAGGTATTGACTACTTCGATACAGTGCACGTGAGCAGGATGAAGCGCTTCTATGCCAGGACATGAAGCAACGTCAGCCAGGAAGGCTCGAAGCTGCCACATAGTCAAAAAATCGCTTAATAATAAACATGTGTTTGTGTAGTATTTTAATCTCAATTCTCACTGTATTAATTGGAGCATTATATAAAAAAAAGGGGAGGAAAAGAGACACTAATCACTTTTAGTGGCGTGTTGAGTGAACTTTGGACGCTAACTCAGCGAGAGCAACGACCGTGATTCGGTAGCCATTCGGTCGCCAGTTGCAGGGACACCCAGTTCGTGTGTGTATCAGTTCGGAGTGCTTGGACACTTTTTCTTTCGTGTGTTTCTGTGAAGTGCCGGCGGACCGACCCCGTGAATGGATGCGAATCTACTAGACCTAAGTGGACTCCCCGTTTAATTAGCGTTTAGATTAAGAATTTCCTTTTTTTTGTGCGTGATACCTTAGGGCATTTTTACAGAGTCTTTAATCTTAGATATATAAGTAAGGTATTTCATTCTATTTTGTGAGGGTTTATAATTTCAATTATTGCCAATATGAAGATTAAATTGACCTGTTATTTGTTCCTGTTATGTGTAATTTCAGCAAAGCAGACTGAAGAGACAGTCCCGATATCCGTGACGTCGGGTCTCTATTGGAGAGAGGTACAGGAAGTGACGGCGTACGAGACGTCGGTCCCGTTGATGTATAAAAGTGCTTGGCCTACTGTAGATAAGGCGCATCTCTCTCTACCACAACAAGATGGATTTTGTGGCCAGGCTATGAATGATCCCCAATGTGTTTTGTTTTCATGAATTTTACAGACAGACAAGCAGGTAGGATGGCAGGTGGAATGGCTCAACACCAGCCTAGGCGCAACCACGACAGACGCGGTTGGTGAGGGAACAGCGAGGCGGTCACGCAGTATCAAGTTTCTCGGGGAGATCGCACACTGGTGTTGTAGGGTAGCTACAAATCGTCAGTTAAAGCCTCTATTTGCTAACCAAAAATTAATGTCCAAAATTGAGCAGGATCTACAAGACCAGGTGACAGAAGCGTATGCGGAAATAGAAGGTATTAATTTAAATATGCAAAATTACAGCGAACAAGTAGGCCGAACTTTTGCTCAAATCATTGATGCTGGTGTAAACATTTCCAAAATAATTGATAGGTTTCAGCGTCAGCAGTTTACTGCCGATAAGAAGAACGACTTCAAAAGCTTTAGTTTACTGCAGATGGGAGCTCACCAGGCTATTAGGCAGCTGCAGACGATCCAGTTGATAACCCGCCTGGAGGTATTAAGTCAGTGTCGAGAGAGGAAGCTACCCACTTCAATTGTGACTGTGTCTAAGCTGAGAGAGGATTTAGAAGAGTTGTCTAAGGCCGTAATAGAAGACGGGTATGAGTTAGCTATCACACCTGATGAGGTAACTAAGTATTTAAAATTAGAGTTAGCCGATTGTGTAATTTCAGGCAAAGAAATTTTGATAAATTTAAAGGTTTTGTTGAGGAGGCTGCGTTCACAGTGGAAAGTTTATGAATTAATTGCTGTCCCGTTCGCTTGGAATAATAACACATGTGCCCTTCAGCAGGAAACAACGTACCTGGCCGTTGATAATGAGAAAATCATGGTCATTCAAGGGGCTGCTGTTCGAGACTGTCAGCCTCACTCCAGTCAGTTATGTTACATTCCTAGGTACAATGGGAATGCCGTCTCCGGTTCAATGTGTCCGAGGAAGATATTTGAAGGAGCTACGATTCAGGAATTAAGTAATGTGTGCGTTTTCTCGTGTCTTGCAGGAAATACCCCCTTAGTGAATAAAATTGACGAAAATACTTATGTTTTGACCCATGCACCCAAACAATTGGAAATAACTTGTAGATTTGGAATTAATAAAACTTTCAGCTTACGCCAGGAGAATCAGCCTGGAGCTCTGGAGGTTAAAATACCATGTGACTGTAGCCTAAGTTCATTGTCATTAATTTTAATTTCAGATAAATATCCCTGTCGAAAAGCACCAACAGCTACGGAGATCGTTCACATATTGCCAGCTGCGTGGTCGAAATTGAAAACCCTAAAATTAAATGCTTTGTCCAAACAGACCACTAACACGTTCGACACATTGGAAGAGTGCCTTGATGAATTTTAGCCAACACAGGTACCACATTGGAACCTAACCTTTACAGAGGGACACCATATTAGGCAGCCGAAAACGGAGATCAGCTACGAAGAATACGTGTCATCATTTTTATCAACATTAATCCACACATTGTATTTCTTTGTTGTAACTATTATCGTAGTTAGGAACCCGCATTTAATTGGTTTCAGCTTAGCGCACGAGGTTAGAGCCAACCCCGTGGAAATATCCGTGTCAGAAAGTGCGTATATTGATATTTTCTGTTATGTAATTGTAATTTTGATTTGTTTACTGTTTTGGTTAGTGGGGATACGACTCTATCGTCGCCTGAGAATGGTGAGAAGCGATGACGTAATAGCCATGACCGCACGGCGAGACCCACAAGAGGACGATGAACTGCCCCAGAGCATGCCGCTGGCCGAGATAAATGGAAAGGAATTGAGGATCACTTTGGAATGGTGGGAGAAAGGTGCCCACGACCAGCAGGGTAAAAAGTAGTCACAGTGTATAAGAAGTGTAATAAACTTTTGTATTTGCTCTTAAATGTGTCATGAGGTAATATCAGGATATCAAGGGTTATGGTGATAATTTAACATTGTTATTACAGGGTATTGATTTAAGTTTACTGAGAAGATGTAAGATGTATGTGATTCTGTGTAATAATTCTATAGGTGTACTCAGTATGTGACGTGTGTATAATCTCTAATATGTTACCTGTGTATTAATTGTGTCTAGCATTAGGTGAAACTTATGGAAGTAAAGTTTTAGAATGCATTATTGGTTACTAGGGTTTATTGCTGTTAAAATGTCTGTTACATGATGAAATCGCTGTTGTATCACTTGTTTTGTTGATTTTATAATTTGTTTCAGATTGCAGTGTAGAGAAAAAGTCGCAAAGCGCACAGATGTTAAATGTTATGATAATAGGACAAGACGCTGAGCGCATAGATGTATAATGTGGTTTATTATTGTGTTTTGTATTTATGTAGACGAAGTTACAGAGCTCACAGGCATTCAATGTTGTAAATGTTATGAGAAAATTGAGCAAGTCGCCGAGCGCACGAGGGTAAATTTTTGTTCACAGGGAGTTCAGAGAGACGGAGATACGCCGCAGAGAATAGTGGCGACCTTGGAGATCATCTGAGAGCGTCTGACGGTCAAGGACGCCGAACATGCGTCAAAGACAGAGATGTGTTCTATGTTGCGTGCTAGAGGAGCGCTCCTTTTAGATGATAAATAATAATGTTTAGATAACGTTGCCATGATAATGTTGTTACTATAGAGGATGTTTAATTGTTATGTAATGTAAATGACGAGCCTTAAAAGGACTTATTGTTTGAAAGAAATATTGTACAGATGTAAGATGTCAAGTTTAATGAGTAAAATAGCACCGTGAGTCATGAATTTTGAAAAAAAAATGTTGTCAGATTAATGTAAAAAGTTATAATGTGTCTTGATATGGGTTCCCCAGATAACCATAGATAAGATTTAGTTTATAGGTAATTGAAGAAGAGATTATTATTTGTTAACAGTCAGTGTCAATATAAATTTTGTTTCAAGGGTCAATATTTTGCGTTTTTAATATTTTATTTTTCATTGCAAATGTGTTTAATAAGTTTAAGATCATTTGTCAGTGCAAAATGTATATAATAAGTTTAAAAACTTAAATGCGATTCAGATTTTGTGTGTTAAGTGTGTTAAAGTAAGAAATAATAACAATCAAATATGAAGTTGTATCTGTGAGTGAACAGTGGCCACTGTAGTGTGAGTGAGAGAGTGAATGTGAATAATTTAATATTTTTAGGTATAGAACAACATCTTATTGATGTCTTATCATTGAATATAGTTATCTACTATTGACTGTCATTAAGGTAATGTCTGGAAAGTACGAGTTTGTATAAGAGAGATTAATGTACAATTCAAGAGGTTCTGTAGAAAAAATATATTTTTTTTTGTGGTTGACCGTGGCTGAAATATGTTTCAATGTATAAATATCGTATTATAATTCCCCGCTGAAGTTGTTCACAGCAGAGTCACGAGCCAGGCATTGAGGGCACCGGAAGCTGACGCGACTGACTTGGCGTCGCCTGCCGCTTGCCTCAGCACGGGGAGTCACGTAGACCATGTCGACACTCCTCGCTGGCTACAAAACTAACGCTGGTACTTGATGAACTGAAATAATGTGAGTGCCCAAGTTTTATTTTAATGGACTCCTCTCAAAGAGACTTAAAAATTAACTACAGCGATGACTGCGGCAAGAGACAATCGAACTTTAATGTTTTAAGGTGTCTATGAATTGTATTTTTACCCGTTTCAAAGACTTTGCCCTGAGTAATGTGATGTGTTTTATTTATGAATGTTTCATTGTTATTAAAGGAATAATGTAATAATACTTGAATATGTGTGTAGTTTGGATGGGAATTTTAGGATTAAATGTGAAATAATGTATTCGAGATTTAGTTAATTTTACCGTTTTGTAGAGAAGGTAGGGAATATGGAATATTCCGTAGGCGGGAATTGAGACGTAGTTCCAGTAGAAATAGGACGCGCCGTCAGCGCTTTTGGCCACATAGGCAGAGCTCGGCTAGCGCACGTGTGCTTACGTACTGTCACTTGATCTTGATAAACATGTTTCTTGCTTGCTGTTTATGTGATAGGATGTGTTGCTTATGTTGAGACAGATAAGATAGGCTTACAGAGAATTAGCAGATAGGCAACTCAAAGTAGATTCGTTGAAATGTCTCGCACTTGTTTGTAAATAGATTTATCATTGATGCCATTACCATGAATAATGAATAATTGTTTAACTCGGAATTTAGTTTAGTCTTGTATCATTCTTTCAAATGTGTTCTATGTTTTGTTTTATATTATTTTATTGTTTGATATGGGATTGTGAGATACCCCAAATGCTGATTAATTGATTTTCACCAATATCGGAGATAACCATGTGGATGTTTGTAAAATACTTGTAGCAGATTATAAGATAGAAATGTACGGCGACCATCCATCCTCAAAACAAAGTAGGTGTAGGTTAGTTCAGGATTCCCCGTAAAAATAAATTTATTTTTGTTTAGCTTTGATCTTGATAGTTATGTAATAATTCAGGCTAGGCCCCAATTCATTGTGTATAGCTTAGGTGTTAGGGAGCCCGAACCACCTCTGGTCTCCTCACCACCCTCGCAGACGACGAAATACCAGATGGAAGACAGCACAGCGGAGTTCACGTACTACACCAACCAGACACACATGGTATTGCAGGCACGAGGAGGCGCCCCTGTTTCTACAGTGAGCCGCCCCACATCGACGGTGATGGAAGATGTAGGACTTCAACCCCCCCCCCCCCAAGAGCCCCTAACAGTGCAACGTAGACTTATAGTGCGGCAGCAAAAGCTCTTGGATCTTGACCTAGAAGAACCGCCTGTTGATGAAAGAGTCGGCGGCAGTGAGAGTCTGGGAGTTAGAGTCGGGAGTGGAGACCACAGAGCGACGAGACGCTACCACGCGGGAGTGCAGCGCAGCGGCCGGGGAGGGCGACACCGACGGCCACGGAGCAACGCCGGGGTGACCAGAGGTTGGCGAGGGAGAGACGGCCAGAGGAGGATTTGCGATGTCCGCGTAGGCCTTCCAGTCTTGGTGGTGTGACGCAGGGCCATAGGAGGTGGATGGTGACCAAGGGACAAAAGGGAAATAAAATAAGGTAAAATTATTTGATTTTTATTTGAGTCTACCCCCCCACATCCCCTGTCACCAGGGAGGGTGTGACAATACAGTAAAATTCCAAAACAACTTTTAAGAGACAATGCAAATATGTTGATCATCTTTAAGCAAGATGAGACAAATTTAAAGCATATATATAATGATCATGTTAATGCGGATATGCCATTTGACAAATTTAAAGAAATGTGTGGTAAAGCATGGAATGAAAAATATGGATTTCTTGTTATTATGAAAGAAGAAGATATTAAAAATGGTAGATATCGTATAGGATTGGATAAATTTTGTATTAATACGTTGAACTACCTATGCTACATCTAGTAACACGTTGAACTTCACAGTGTAAACATGGTGAATCAAGAAAAACTATTAAAAGAAATAAAATCACTCAGTGATTCTATTAGGATAAAGAATCGTGCATTAAGGATGGGTTTAAGTGAAGAGAAGAATTTTTAGAAAATACATTTAAACCTATCACAGAACCTTTAAAACAGATATCAGAAACTATTGGTAAACCTAGTTATGAAGGAGATGTTTTACTACCAGTTTCTAAACAAGAAGTACAAGCATTAAAAAAAGAAGATGATGATGATTCATATACAAGTGCTAGTGAGCAAGAAGAAACAAAAGAAGAAGAAGAATCAATTGTTGAAAAGGAAGAACAGCCAATACCTGAAGCAAAACAATCTATTCCAAATTTAACTCAATTGAGTAGTGATATATTACAACATGACCTCTTGGACGAAAATATATAATGAAAATGCTACATGACATGAAATAAAATCCAAATTTAAGTAAATCACATGTATATGGAGCAAGAATTGATGGAAATGAATTGAAAATTGGTAACTCTAAGCTTGAAGTAACTCAAGACGATTATATCATTATTGGTGGATCATAGATATAAAGGAACAAAAGGATTATATGAATTAATTTTTAAAAATATACCAATAAAATATTCGGCAAAAGATTTAAATACTTTTAAAGAAATTTTACAAAATACTAACGCTCATAAAAGAAACTACTCAAAGGATGCAATGATTAATCGTTCACGTGCAACAAAATATAATATTGTTATAAAAAAATTGTTTCCCCCACGAAAATTACCAACATTACGTACCACACCGGCTGTGAGACAACCTTTAAAAAGAAAATCTTTATCACTTATGGATTTATCACTTCTTGAACAACATGGTTAAAAGAGTAAAGGAGATACTTCAACATCTGGTAAAGGATTAATGAAAAATCTATACAATACAAATGTTATCTATTACAACGACATCAATAAATTAGTTGACAGAATGAGACTATTGCATGAAGCTATGGAAGCCGGTCATACTGGTTTAAATAATGAATGGGTGGCTCTAGTTGATGAACTTAAAAATCGTGGCATAGTTGTATAATTGTCCGCAAATATAAAGAAGTTACAAGTATAAGATGTATCAGCTCTAACATGAGCGTCGACAAGTTCGGACGCTACTCCGCATTAGGAGTGCAAGTTGGAGAAGACAGAAAAAGAAGCGGATTACCGCAAACACCTGAAGGTGACTATAACATAAGTAATAAACGTTTAAAATTAGTTAAAGATCCAGAAGAAGATACTGATGGAGCAAATTTAAAAACAGTAAAAGAAGCTACTTCAACATCATTGAAATTACATAAGAATACTTATGATGTTAAATCACATAGATTAATTAATGTTGGTAAACCAACTGAAGGTTCTGATGCAATTACTAAAGAGTACTTATCATCTGAACTTTCAAATACTTTAAAATTGCAATGGGGTAACAACTTAAAAGATGGACAAACATATGATGCTGAAATTATAGAATAACCAACGTGGGAAATCCCAAAAAATGATAAAGATTCAGTTAATAAAGAATATTTACATTCTATAATACCGGAAAAAACTAAACATGGATATTCTTTTTATAAATTTATTATAAATGACATTGGATACCAAAGGAAGACGGTAATGCTGTAAACCTAAAATACATCAAGGACAACTGTATTTTACAAGATGTTAATGAAATCGATTGTCATGGTAAAACATTGACAAATGTAAAGTTTGGTTCTCAACCAAAAGATGCTGTTACTATGGAACAATTATCTAAAGAATTAAAAAAGGAAACATCCAATTTGTAAAACATGAAGATGCCGTGTTAAAGCGGGGAGATAAATTTATACATGGAAATGAAAAGTTTAATTTAATGCAAGGAAATAATGATGAATGGGATGCAGGACATAAACAATAACAAATGGAAGATTTGGTATAAAAGATTCAGATGTACCTCTAATGGTACAAACATTAATTGCGAGTGGTGGTACATTAGGTACATACAATGGTCGTAATAGAAGAATAAAAGATATTTATCCTGGTTACGAAGAAAATGATTGTGTTACAATGAAACAAACAATAACTTGGCATAAACACTTTGGGACCCAATATGATGCAAAGATGAAGAAAATAATTAATATTTTACCAGGTGAAGATTCAATGATGCTGCTACTATTGGACAAGTCATAAAAACATCAAAAAGTGATTCAACAGCTTACACATGTACTGATAAACGTATTATGCAATTACATGATCCTCAACATCCAAAAGATGCTGTAAATTTAGATTGTTTAATAAGAATAGTGGGCAATTTACTTATTGATACCCATAATCATATAGCTAGTACAACGAGTCATGTGATAATTCAACCCGATGAACGGGAAGCTTGGATTAAAAATAGAATTATAAATCAGTATATCATTAATTTGAATAACTAAGTGTTTAAATATATAAAATTATACATAACTTATTCATTTATGTAAAGTATCTTGTGGAGTAAACACGCCAGTTTATATAAGACTACATAATGAAGGCTGTATCACTCAGTCATCATCAAGACAGCAACAAGAGAGGACGTGGTATAACTTCAGCTGCGTTATCCCTGCTGTTGGTGCTATTGTAAATCGAGCGATAGACGCTCTACCATACGAATTACATATTCCTGGAGGTTATCAATATTGTGGACCTGGAACTAAGTTGGCAAAACGTTTAGCAAGAGGAGATCCTGGAATTAATAAATTAGATCAAGCTTGCAAACAACACGATATAGCATATTCAAAGTTTAAATATTCAACAAATAGATCAATAGCAGATAAAATTCTAGCAGAAAAAGCTTGGCAAAGAGTAAAATCAAGTGACGCAAGTATTGCAGAAAAGCAGCGGCTTGGGCAGTAACAACAGCCATGAAGACAAAAGCTAAGTTTGGTGGTGGAAGACGACGTCGCAGAGGAAGACCTGCAAAAAGAAGAGCTCCCAAAAAAGGTGGAAATATTAGAAAGAGACGTCGTAGAACTCGTAAAGCAAAAGTAAAAAAGGCTTCTGTTTGGTCAATGGTAAAAAACGGAGCAGGTTTATACCTAAGACCGTACCGTGTGTACTAAATAAAAAGAATCAATTGATAATTCCAAATAAAGCCTTAACTAATCATCAGTTAAATGATTATGTAAAATGTTTGAAAATACCATTCTTTCGAGGAGTTTTTATGAAAGATGCATTACCAACTAAAATATGGAAAAATGAAACTGGAATAGTAAATTTGGATTCCACCTATGGTCCAGGCACTCATTGGGTATGCTATAAAAAGCTCGGACAAACCGTTTACTACTTTGACAGTTTTGGCAATCTACCACCGCCGAAAGAACTTCAACATTATTTTCAAAACTCCAAAAACATTTTTTACAATTACAAAAGAGAACAACCTAACAATACTGAAATATGTGGACATTTATGTTGGAGTTTCTAGCGAAAAGTGTCAGTCACCTTTAAGATGTCATCGTATACAGTGTCACTGAGTGGAAATTCATCCACGTTAAAAAGTACGCTATTCCCAGCATTGCGTTTATCCAAGGAAAGATTATGGGAAGCGGCATTACTTGATTTGACTACCTACAATTCAATTCCTAATGTTACAGAAGGAAAAAACAATTTACTACATTATTATGAAACTAAGGATGCTGCAGGAAAATACTCAGAATTGAAAATAATTACATTTCCTACTGGAGCTTATGAAATTGATGATATAAACCAATTATTACAGAAAAAACTCGAGAAGATAATATCACAATCAAAGGAAACAATAATACTTTAAAAGCAGAAATAACTTCAAAAATATTATATAGATGTAGGAATGAAAAACTCTATTGGCAGTTTACTTGGATTTACAGATACAAAAAAGAAAATCTTAACTCCTGGAACTACTCATTCAGGTAATACAACTGTTACAATATTAAAAGTAAATAGTATTGATGTAACATGTAATATTATACATGGATCATATAGAGAAGGAGTAAATCAGCATATCTTACATACATTTTATCCAACAGTTGCTCCAGGTTTAAAAATTGTTGAGAAGCCACAAAACTTGATATACCTACCATTAAACACCAGTTTCATTTCAGACATCGTACTGAACATATTGGATCAAGACGGTCATAGTGTTGACTTTAGAGGAGAAACAATTACTATACGAATACACATCAGAGCGGCGACATAAAAATCAACATGGGATTATCATTTAAACCACAACGGAAGAGTCGGGAGCTCAGTAGCTCCTCGACATTGGAAGAGTTAACATCAGACAACATTCGTTTTCTACAAAGATTGGATTGAAACTTAACAACGATGGATATCCTGGATATATCTCAAGGACCGACATTCGACGAAACACTATGGGAGAAGGAATATCACACACACAACCCTTACACTTCATCAAAATTAAACAATAATGATGAAATAAGGATTCCCATTCAACAACAAGATATTTACACATTACCATGTGAAAGTTATTTGTACATCGAAGGAAGGGTATTAAAATTGGATGGAAAAAACTGCTTCAACAGTTCCTTTTATAAATAACCCAATGGCATATCTTTTTGATGAAATAAGATATGAGATATCAGGGGTGACAGTTGATTCAACAAAAAAGGTTGGTATAACAACTACATTAAAAGGATTAACATCATTAACACCACATGAGAAGAATTCAATAGTCACCGCAGGATGGGTTGCTCCCGATAAAGACACTATAACACCTGCTTCCAACGGTCATTTTGATTTTCATGTACCTTTACGATTGCTTTTGGGATTTGCTGAAGATTACAAAAGGGTTATAATAAATGTTAAACAAGAATTAGTATTACTCAGATCTTCAACTAATAAGGACTTAATACTTGCAGACCCTGCAACTACGGAAGATAAATTGGAATGGCAACTACAATTGGATAAAGTTGTTTGGAGAGTACCTCATGTAAGATTGGCTGATGAACATAGTATAGTATTGTTAAGAAAGTTAAAATCTGACCGTGACATTGTGATGCCATTCCGAAGTTGGGAATTTCATGAATACCCTACATTACCTCAAACAGAACGACAAACATGGACCGTCAAGACATCAACTTACTTGGAACGTGCAAGGTACATAATACTCGGTTTCCAAACTAAGCGAAAAGATGTTATTACTGCAAATGCTGGTCAATTTGATCACTGTAAAATAAAGAATTGTAAAGTTTTCCTAAACTCTCAATTTTTTCCATATGACAATTTAAATGTCATGTTTAGTAAAAAACGTTTTTCCATTTTATATGATATGTACGCAATATTTCAATCATCATATTATGGAAAGACTAATACACCACTATTATCACCTGATCAGTATTATTCCAAAGCTCCAATAATTGTAATCGATTGTTCAAAACAAAATGAATCAGTAAAATCATCAAGTGTGGATATAAAAATTGAAATGGAATTTGAAGAACCAGTAGCGGATGGAACTTCGGCATACTGTCTAATTCTACATGATAAAATAGTTACTTACACACCTCTGACCGGAATAGTGAAGAATGTACTTTAAGAAGAATTAGTATAACTACTGCAAATATTGAGGTTAGAATTATCTTCCTTTATTGTTAAGGTTAGAATTTTGTTTCTAAAAGACAAGTTGAAAATAAACAATTTTGTAATTGTATAAATTTCAAGGATTTTACAAAAAAATATAAAAGCAAGAAATAATTAGTAGAAACTTCATTCTATCTTCAACCGTCGTATGGAAACATCGTTCGCAAGATGAATTCTACTAACGGAGAAGAAAATACGCCTCTAATGGATGAAAATAGTTCTGATATAGAAAAACAAGTTGACAAGAAATGGATGAATTCCTCAAGTTTAACAAACATAAGAAGAGAGAAGAAGAAGGAGAAGCTGAAAAAGAAGTAAAAAGAAAAAAGGTTAACATTACAACAAATATTTTAACAGAAGTATTTCTTCGAATTTTCTACCCTATTTCTTCATGCATGACAAAAAGTATATCGGTTGGAATTGTAAAATCATTGGATTATTCACCAATTGTTATGTTAAATCAAGGAAGTAAAATGGTTATCTTTACTGAAACTTCTTGGGATTCTCTAATGAAACATTTACATCTTTTGAATGTTATTTAACTAACAACACATTTGGAAAAAAGAACAAGATTAAGATTAAGTTTATTAGAATCAAATATTGAAGTTGATATAATCAAACATCGTGGAGGACAAGTTGTTCGCTTCAAAGATTTAACTAGACATGATGTAAAATTACATTTCACTAAAGAAGAATTTTACACTTAAGTTGTACTACCGGTCCTGTCACTAGATACTTAAAACAACTAGTATTTTCCAAGTACAATAATTAAAGATTATCTAATCGATACATTGGACAGACAACCATATATTCCAATTTTATATGGTCCTGTAGATACTTCAATTTTAATCGAATACCTCAAGAAGTAGATATGTGGAGTCAAATTAAACAACTATCACACCAATTTTAATATAAACGAAGAAGCACAAGAAATAAAAGAAGAACAATCGTGTTTGTAATAACAGTTAGTTGTTGATGAGACTTCATCATGAACAAACGGGTTTCGTTTTCTACTGCATCACAGTTAATGGAAGTTAAAAGAGGTATAATTGAATTTCAAGCTTTTCGAGGGAATGATGGAAATTTCATTATTAAAGAATTAGTAATTTTGGATATGAACACATCTGTAATTTATCATTACTTGTTCAAACCTCCATTTCCATTCAATAAACTAACAACTAAAGCGAAAGTTACAAACAAATGGTTAAACAAACATTTTCACAACTTAAAATGGGATGAAGGTTTTATTCATTATAACATGATGCCACATATTATGAATCAATATTGTAAAGAGTTTAAAACTATCTACACAAGAGGATTGGAAAAAGCAAATTGGATACAATCATTTACAAGCAATGAAGTGATAAATGCAATAATAGATAGAGATTTCCAATGCTACTTTAATGAACTTTGTATTTCATCAAAAGTTTTTAAACATCGAAGGTCACAGTGTGCTTTGAAGAATGCCTACCGCTTGAATAATTTCCTTCAACAAAGTGGTGGGGGTAGCGTCAGTGGTGGGGGTAGTGTCAGTGTGGGGTGTCTCGATAATAAAAGTGAGTGCGCTACATGACACAGCATGAGTATTACTCGAACCTCCGAAGAGACAACATCTCCAACGGATATTCTTATTAACAGAAGATTAGCATCAGCAAAAACATTAGATGGCATCAAACAACTTACTTCAAAATTTAGTTGAACAATTCAACGCTCATTCAAATCAACAATCCTACCTACGAAGAAATGTTCCGAGCTGAAAGAAGAAAAACACTACATCATTCATACAATAAGAAGATGGAAACTTCAGTAGGTGATGCTATAAATTGCACATTAAGCGAGGCACCTTATACAATTGGTGATGAAGCAAAATTCAATCTTCCTACCAAAGCGCTTCGTACAACTACTACAAAACGAAGATCTTCGTATAATTCAACCCGGCGCACTCTATTTGGTATCACATGGACCGAGTGAGAAACAACTCTACTGAACTTACAATTCATGTAACACCTACTACTGATTAGTTTGTACATAAAATTGTAAATATTTCTTTGTAATTGTTTCTCAATAAATATGATATAAACCTAAAAAAAAAAATAAAAAAAGGACAACATATTGTAATGTGTTTGTACATTACAATATGTTGCTTTTTTTAAAAATTCCATGGGATGACCTTGACCCAATTTTGGTGTGATAATAAAAAGTGAAAATCAACTTGTGAAATTCATCAGTCTACGACTACCTTTCGTACCGTACACATCTCACTCTCTATCACTAAATACAAAACTTCAACATGTCCCTAAAGGTTAAGTGTGCATCTTATGATACCAACACCATAACTACTTTTGACAACTTGAAGATTTAACTAATGAAATGCGAGTTTACTTACCGGTGGTTATCACTTAACTGGTTGATGTTAGTGCTACTAATACAAGGATGTTCACTAAAACAAAATATTGCGATGATGAAATATTTTTTTCTACAAACCTACAACTTCTTCATCGCCAGCTGGTCAACATAACCGTCAAGTTCCAGAAGTATTACCAATGTTAAATAACTTTTAATAAATAAAATTACAACTAAGGAATCACGTGATCAATGTCAAGTTCATAAAAAGGATGTAACAGTTTGATAATAATCATTCGCTTCTCAGCTCTCGCCACGACAAGATCTATTCTAGAAAATGTTATACAGAATGATGATTGAACTTGATGGGAAAATCTATGGAAAAGATTATAACACTGTTGAACAAATGACTCAAGATTTAGATGTATTAACTAAAGAAGGATATCAAGCTAAATTAATTTTAAAATTTCCTGAAGTACATCCACTATCAACAGAAGAACTTATTGCTATGGCTAAGGCGGAGAGAGAAAAAATGTCTGAAGAAAACAAACAGAAACAACTTCCTAAATTTCAATAATCCTTACACTTGTAAGGTATAATTTTTAAGCAAAATACAAGTACAAACCTCGTTACTGTTGTGAACAACAGTGTACAGATTTAGGACCAATGATGGTGGATGGGTTAGCTTGTACTAAATGTGAATTCTACGGATCTTGTTATTGCAAATGTAAAACAAAACAACTACCGCCACCGGAATTGCGAACTTCAAATTTTACAAATCAAGATATTTTCATACATGTTGTCCTCAGAGATGTTTCAAATTTCACCCTCTAGATCTTGCTCATTGTCAACGCACCAAGTCTCATCAAGATGATTTTTGTACACATATGATAAAAAGATGTAAATACAGATCAGATTGGTATTCCGATCCTGTAGAACCATCAAATGTATAATTTCAGTTTTACACTCTTTTTTAAACTTTAATTGGATGACCTTGAAATTTCCCCCACCACTAGTTCTAACTTTTATATAATATTAAATCATTCCACTTCCAACACTATAACTAACAACATGGAAGGAAAATTTATCAAGTTTGAACACATATTAACTGACAGGGAGGAGATGGAAGAATTGTTTCAAAACTTACTTTCTATCATTGACGAATATCCTATAAGATGGTTCAGAATTGTAGTTCAATATTTAAATCCTGGTGAATTGTTTTCTTCATCGAGTGAAGAGGATGAAACAACTACTTCGGTTCAAATAATTGAATTAAAAGATGAAGAAGAAGAACTAAACGTTTTATTCAATCATAAGCTCAAGGTTTCCTATATAAAAGCCCCCTCCCTAGACAGCCATCCTCCCTAGACGCCTGCTCAAGGTCGCCATTATATAAGCCCCCTTCCCTAGGCGCTAATCCTCATTCGATTGCCAACTCTCTAACGATGAACAACTCTCCATTTGCACGAATGAATGCTAGTTTTGAAATAAACTCAAAAGAGATTTACAAGATATATTTAATACTTTAAATGAAATTATAGATAAATTTAACGCTATTACAATGAATTTGGAAATAACTTACGCTTGTCCTATTTGTAATAAGGTTGAAAGTTCTGATGAAGACAGTTTACTAAATCTTACTCCTCTTACCCCTCTACAGTCGGACACAACTTCTGAGGCAAATGATGAGCAACATCTTTCCCCCACCACTTCTATGTAACAACGCTCTTTCCCCCCACCACTTCTTTATTTATCTACATTTCCCTCTTTCGATTCTCATTCCATCGTCGCCTCTTCGACTATCAACATCGCTTCTTTTCAAATTTCAAAAAACACAAACATGATGGATATGATGGATGAAGTTCCGTTTGTAACAAAGATGGAAGAGGATAAATTGAAATTGGAAATCAAACGATTGGAAATGGAACGGGAAAACCAACTCGAGATGTTACGTTTGTTCAAACTTTTTTAAATACATCATCTGGGGACTCTGCGTTTACCTTCTCATCGTCGTCGGTGTTTGTGTTTACAACTCTGTAGTTCATAACAAAACTTCAACTTGTTTAAACACTGCTGTCCACACATTGATTGTATGTTTTTTACAATAAAATTCACAAACCTAATTCTATACCTATCCCGCTATCACCAGAGTTAGTTCCACTCTCCGAACTATTACTCCGGTGGTAGCGGGATAGGGTTTTTTAAAACTTACTCTGGATGACCTTGACATACTTTCCATAACCCAATTGTCAAGTTGAATTTTCAATTTCAAATAACATCTCCTCCCCCACCGGAAGCTATATGGCATGGCATATGGCGGCGGCGACTGATTTGGCAGCTGGCCGATGGCAGCTGGCCGGCAGCGGCTGGCAATTGGCACGACTTCCGTTTGGAAAGTAACCAAACCCCACTACTGCCTGACAAACCAAACCCCACTACTGCCTGACAGGCAGGATTTCCGTTTTAGAACAAACTATGAGTTAGAGAACAACTATATATTAAAAATAAATAGTTAACTGGCTGGGTAGCTGAGTGGTTATAGTGCTCGCCTTTGAATCCAAAGGTTGCCGGTTCGATCCTGAGGAAAGTTAGTAGCTTTTTAAAGGATCGATTCCGGACCCAGCTGCCATTTGTCATTGGCTATTAATTAATAATGCTTTCTAACAACTGGTCGATGTTAGATAGTAACAAGAATGGGGTTTGGACCGTTCAACGTCAAAACGTTAAAAATGCCACTGGCGTAGATAGAGAACAATGTAGAAGATTTTATTTCTAGCCTTTGAGTCTGTTGTTATCAAAATGTTATGTACTGTATGGAACTTTGCACTTTGTGAATTTAACATAGTGTGAGTGTTTCTGCATTATTGACGTGTTATATATTTACTTATGCTATGCATTGAACTGTAAATGATGAAAAAAATAAATAAATAAATAGAGACAAAAATACAATACAAAATACAAAAATGTATAATTGAAATTTGATAATCATTCAATATATTTGTGTTAAAAGGTTTAAAATTACAACTTATATTGATTGATGATTCATCTAATGTACGAGTAGCAGATGATTGAATGACATCATTGATCATTTCCGGCTCACGGTTGCGGACAGATCGGCCGGCCCTCGGTGGTTGACTGTGGCTGGAGGAAGAGGGCGGGGTCATCGGTCATGTCCGATCAGAGCACTGGGCAGGGGTGGGCCATATGAAAAATGAGGGAAACAATTTTATGATTGACACGAACCTGTTAAATCATAATATTTACACTATAAAATGACTATTATTTCATTGGCATCACTTTTGAAACGGCAGACCTACGTTTGTTCCGGAATATAATTAAAATATTAGTTAGAATGTGTGTGATAGCTTGATTTAAAGAAACCCATTTAAAAGATCTCATAAAGAGAAACAATTTAGTATTTTGAGTTAATAATTAAGCTTATATGGTTATAGAGAGAATCCAAATATATGTTCACCATGTTATTTCGATGGAAATAAACAAAACCTTCTATCATGCTTAATTATTGACAAATCTTGATAAACTTTAGTACGTACAATCACTAGGGTTTAACTTATATTTACTTACAAAACCCATTTTTCGGCAAACCTACGTACTCACCCCACAGTTTTTATAGGGAAATATAAAAAATACTAAAAATACCTTGGAATTCGCTGAATACGCAGATCTGCTGCGACGGGAATATTATAGTTTTGTTTTCTGTTTAAGACCAGTGGTTCTTTACACAAAGTCATTAGTGCCAATAGCCAATAGTAGTTTTATAGCAATATTTATTTTCAATAAATAAATAAAATTTATTTCCAATAGCAAATACCAGTCGCGTCGTGATTCGAACCTCTTAGAAGCCACATACGATTCTCGGGTTCGCATAGGAAAACCTTCTGTTTAAGGGAGCTCCATAACTACTTAACCTTCTAAAAATTCATAGAATGTATACACTAATAAAAAAGAGACTAATATACAAACCAAACCACAGTAATAGTTTAGTATTACTGAGAGAAATGTAATTTTATGAATATTTATTTAAATCGAGTTGTTCGGGACTCTTTCGTAAAGACTTCTTAAATTACTTTGAAAACTCGTTTATTGTTTTCCAGTGAGGGCGAGTTCATTAGAAAACGTCTGAGCACCAATGTTGTATGTTATTCTTGGTTTCCCCCTAGGGTTTCTTGGACTTCGTGACAAGAAAAGATGGGAATATTTATTCTTAAAATTATCAGACTCTTCGGTGACTTTAGGGAGAGAATTTTCAAGTTAAAGAAATTGAACAGGGTCGTCCTAATTGAGACATAGAGTATTGATTTGAAAAATATTTACTGCTCTCTGTTATACTACTAATATTGCAATTTAATAAGTATAGTTTGTTATACAGTTTGCTGATTAAATGATGTTAAAACTTCGGAGAGTGATAGTACGTGTCAATTTAAACACAAAATATCCTCTTGACATACGTCGAAAAATCCTTCCTTTAGCCTCTACCCGTTTTTTTACACTTAATAATTTTTATATCCATAACAGAATCGTTATATGAAGTTTATATTTGGTATGAAACTTTATCACATCAATGTTCATTTTCAGGAAAAATAATTTTCTGACGTGTATTTTCAAAATGGCGTGTCATTAAAAATCCTTAAACTCGAATATCTCAAAATCGGTAAATTTTACAAAAATTTTTACACGACACAAAAAATTTGACAATCTAAAGGATCTGTCAACAAATAACCAGAACGATTGTCATTTTATACAGTAAAGTAGATGGATTTTGCCGGTCCTGGCACAGGTCAAGGTCAGCGGTTGTAACTGGCAGGTGTGTGTTGTTGATTTGGGGGTTTTTTTGGGGGTTTGGGGAGGGGTTGGTAAGTGTGTCAAGGTCATGCGGAGGGGGTTTTAAAAAAGGTGGGTAGTCTGGGGATGAGTCGCGGGCGGGAGTGCGGCGGGAGCGGATGGGAGGCTCGGGAAATAAATTTATTTATTCATCAAAGCCCACTAGTGATCGTAGGATCGCTTCTACATCGTTTGCAGCCGTACTGTTGATTTCATTGCTCTGCACGGGTCGGGAGTCGGTGGTGGTAGTGTATGTAGGCAAATTTTGTGTGGGAAGACCGCCATTGTTATCGTTAGTAGTGGATGTCACTACTGGAGATTGTATGGTGCACCCTGCCGTGTGTCCATAACTTGAAGAAATGAGAGCTGCTAGATGGTTATATTGTGAGTTGATAGAGTAGAATGAGAGATGTGTGTGATGAAGAACGGTTATATAAACCCGGTAATATAGTGAATAAGAATAACTGGATAACATCATCAATAGGTGTGACAAGATTGTAATGTGGATATTTAGGCATATTAGTTAAGACTGTTTGCAAAATAGTGTCAGTAGAATAATTGTCTCGAAGGTTGAATCTTGTAAAATACAAGGGGTGAAAGCTGAACTGTTTCTTAAGTTTAGCAAATGTATTACGAGGTCTTGAAACTGTGTAGTTAGACTGTTTTGTAAAATATGTTTGGTGCGTAAAAGTTTTAGCTGCAAAGTGTGGGAAGCCATTATAATAGTGGTGAGTAAATGTGCACTGTGTAAAAACCAACTGATAAATGGTTAGTGTTTGTAAATGTGTTTGAATATATATAGAGAGTGATTAGCATATTAACCACAAACACATGTTTTAGAGTAAGAAATGTAAGTTAGAAAATTGTTAGAAAAGTAAAGACCGAAGTTTACTCTACGGAACCCGGCGAATAAATGAGACGCGCGCGGTACCGACCCCGTATTTAAGCAATTTGTGAGTCACGAACAACCCTCCTCTACCCTCCCCCTAAGCCGATGGGATAAAAAGGGTGGGATTGCGGTCACCCCGGTTATTTGTTAGGTAGCGTTGTGATAGTTTGTATTAATGGGAGAGAGTAGTGGGGAAAAGCCACTCCTGGCACAGATCAGCTGCCCGCCGAGCAGCTGCCGGGCAGCTGGTGCCAGCTGCCATGTCATATAGCTTCCGGTGGGGGCAGAGGGTATATATCAGATGCTGTAGTGATATGTTATGCCATATAGGTTGGGGTGGAGATGGCGATAGTGTTGGTGTTAGGGTGAAGTAAATTTGCGCATAAATTAAAGTTAGTTCACAATTGAAATTCGTCGGTGTTAACGAAACTCTAACAGTTGAACAAAAATTAAGTGTTAGTTCAAAATTGAAATTTAAACTTATAACTGATGTGGAAAATATGTCAAGGTCATCCAGAGTAAGTTTTTAAAAATTCTATCCAACTATCACCAGAAATAGTTTTAAGTTGAAGTAGTTGGTGATAGCGGGACAATTGATTCGTGCCATGGGAGAGGTGTTTATCGTTGAAAGTTGGCGATCGAATGAGAAGCGCCGCCTAGGGAGAGGGCTTATAAAATGGCAACCTTCCCCCACCACCCCTTCCCCCACTCCTTTAGACCAATAACCGGTCGCCGACTCTATGTGGCGAAACTGAACCAGACATGGCGGCCGCCATGGATAATTCTAACCTCAAACCTTAGTTTTGCATTGGTGAGCATGCGCCACCCCCACTCCTTTACCTTTCTTTTATATTTTTAAAACCGAACAGATGTCCGGGCAGCTGCCCCTACGGGCAGATGTTCGGGCAAGTGTTTGGGGGCAGAGATGTTGAAATATTTGGGGTGGAGATGGCGATAGCGTTGGTGGTCGGTTGAACTGAATTTGCGAATAAAGTAACTAGGGTTGAACTAAAAGTGCACATAAATTAAAAGTTAGTTGAAAACTGAAATTTGACGGTTGTTAACAAAACTCTTAATAGTTGAACAAAATTAAAAGTTAGTTTAAAACTGAAATTCAAATTTATAAATGGATCTGGAAAGTATGTCAGGTCATCCAGAGTAAGTTTTAAAAAAGCCTACCCAACTACCACCAGAAATAGTTCTAAGTTGAACTAGTTGGTGATAGTAGGATAGGTTGAAGTAACTTTTTAATTTTATTAGTGAACATAGAATTAATGTGCAACAGCAGAGTTTAAACAAGTTGAACTTTTGTGATGAATTACAGAGTTGTAAATGCAAACACCAACGACGATGAGAGGTAAATGCAGAGTCCCCAGATGATGTATTTGAAAAGCTTGAACAAATGTAACATTCGAGTGGTTTTCCTGTTCCATTTCCAATCGTTTAATTTCTAATTTCAATTTATCCTCTTCCATTCTAGTTACGAAGGGAACTTCATCATCATATCCATCATGATTGTGTTAGTGTTTGAAATTTTAAAACAAGTGATGTTGATAGTTCAGAAGTCGAAGACGGAATGAGAAGTAAAAGGGAGAAATGTTAGTTAAATAAAGAAGTGGTGGGGGGAAAGGATGAATTACAAAGAAGTGGTGGGGAAAGACGTTGCTCTTCATTATTACCATCAGTAGTGTCAGATGGTGCAGGAGTTAGATTTAGTAAACTGTCTTCGTCTAAACTTTCAACCTTATCACAAATAGGACAATCGTATGTTATTTCCAAATTCATTTTGATGGTTGTAAAATTATCTACAAACTCTTGTAAAATATTAAAAATGTCTTGTAACTCTTCTTTAGAGTTTATTTCAAAACTAGAATTCATTCGGGCCAATGGAGAGTTGTTCATTGTTGGAGAGTCGGTGATGGAATGAGGATCGGCGCATAGGGAGGGGGGCTTATATAATGGTGACCTTGAGCAGGCGTCTAGGGAGGGGGGCTGTCTAGGGAGGGGGCTTTTATATGGGAACCTTGAGCTTATGATTGAATAAAATGTTTAGTTCTTCTTCTTTGTCTTTTTAATTCAATTATTTGAACCGAAGTAGTTGTTTCATCTTCTTCACTTGATGAAGAAAACAATTCACCAGGATTTAAATATTGAACTACAATTCTAAACCATCTTATAGGATATTCGTCAATGATAGAAAGTAAGTTTTGAAACAATTCTTCCATCTCCTCCCTGTCAGTTATTACATGTTCAAACTTGATAAATTTGTTTCCATGTTGTTAGTTAGAGTGTTGGAAGTGGAATGATTTAATATTATATAAAAATTAGAACTAGTGGTGGGGGAAATCTCAAGGTCATCCAATTGAAGTTTTAAAAAAGAGTGTAAAACTGAAATTATACATTTGATGGTTCTACAGGATCGGAATACCATCTGATCTGTATTTACATCTTTTTATCATATGTGTACAAAAATCATCTTGATGAGACTTGGTGCGTTGACAATGAGCAAGATCTAGAGGGTGAAATTTGAAACATCTTTGAGGACAACATGTATGAAAATATCTTGATTTGTAAAATTTGAAAGTTCGCAATTCGGTGGCGGTAGTTGTTTTGTTTACATTTGCAATAACAAGATCCGAAGAATTCACATTTAGTACAAGCTAACCCATCCACCATCATTGGTCCCTAAATCTGTACACTGTTGTTCACAACAGTAACGAGGTTTGTACTTGTATTTTTGCTCTTCATGTTGATGCTGCGGAGTCTAGTGAAAGAATAAGATTGTATAGTGATGAATAGCGAGTTTTATGTACTCTGAAACGTGGTAGGGGTAATTTCAAGGTCATCCAAATGGAGTTTTAAAAATTATACCTTACAAGTGTAAGATTATTGAAATTTAGGAAGTTTGTTTCTGTTTGTTTTCTTCAGGACTTTTTTTCTCTCTCTGCCTTAGCCATAGCAATAAGTTCTTCTGTTGATAGTGGATGTACTTCAGGAAATTTTAAAATTAATTAGCTTGATATCCTTCTTTAGTTAAAACATCTAATCTTGAGTCATTGTTCAACAGTGTATAATCTTTTCCATAGATTTTCCATCAAGTTCAATCATCGTTCTGTATAACATTTTCTAGAATAGATCTTGTCATGGCGAGAGCTGAGAGCGATGATTATTTATCAAACTGTTACATCCTTTTTATGAACTTGACATTGATCACGTGATTCCTTAGTTGTAATTTTATTTATTAAAAGTTATTCAACATTGGTAATACTTCTGGAACTTGACGTTATGTTGACCAGCTAGGCGACGAAGAAGTTGTAGGTTGTGTAGAAAAAAATATTTCATCATCGCAATATTTTGTTTTAGTGAACATCCTTGTATAGTAGCACTAACATCAACAGTCAAGTGATAACCACCGGTAAGTAAAACTCGCATTTCGTTATTTAAATCTTCAAGTTGTTCAAAAGTAGTTATGGTGTTGGTATCATAAGATGCACACTTAACCTTTAGGGACATGTTGAAGTTTGTATTTAGTTATAGAGAGCGAGATGTGTACGGTACGAAAGCTAGTCGTAGACTGATGAATTTCACAAGTTGATTTCACTTTTATTATCACACAAAATTGGGTCAAGGTCATCCCATGGAATTTTCAAAAAAAAGCAACATATTGTAATGTACAAACACATTACAATATGTTGCTTTTTTATTATTTTTTTTTTTGGTTTATATCATATTTATTGAGAGGACAATTACAAAGAAATATTTACAATTTTATGTACAAATTAATCAGTAGTAGGTGTTACATGAATTGTAAGTTCAGTAGAGTTGTTTCCACTTGGTCCATGTGATACCAAATAGAGTGCGCCGGGTTGAACTACACGAAGATCTTCATTTTGAAGGAAGTTGTACAAAACGTGTAGGTAGGAAGATTTGAAACTTCGGTTCGTCACCAACTGTATACGGTGCCTCGCTCAATGTGCAATTAATAGCATCACCTACTGAAGTTTCCATTTTCTTGATCGTATGAATGATGTAATGTTTTTCTTCTTTTAGGTCAGAACATTTCTTCGTAGTAGAATTGATGATTTAGAATGAGCGTTGAACTGATCGACCAATTTTGAAGTAAGTTCTGCGATGCCATCTTGATGTTATTTGTTAATTTTCTTGTAAATAAGAATGTCCGTTGGAGATGTTGTCTCTTCGGAGGTTCGAGTAATACTCATTGCTGCGTCATGGTAGCGCTCTCACTTTTATAATCGACACTACCCCCACCACTTTTTTGAAGAAACTATTCAAGCGGTAGGCATTCTTTAAAGCGCACTGCGACCTTCGATGTTTAAAACTTTTGATGAAATACAAGTTCGTTTGAAGTAGCATTGGAAATCTTTATCAATTATTGCATTAATCACTTCGTTGCTTGTAAATGATGTATCCAATTTGCTTTTTCCAATCTCTTGTGTAGATAATTTTAACTCTTTGCAATAATGATTCATAATGTCGGCATCATGTTATAATTAATGAAACCTTCATCCCATCTTAAGTTGAGAAAATGTTTGTTCAACATTTGTTTGTAACTTCGCTTTAGTTGTTAGTCTATTAAATGGTACTGGAGGGTTTGAACAATAATGATAAACTACTGATGTGTTCATGTCCAAGATTACTAATTCTTTAATAATAAAATTACCATCATTTCCTCGGAAAGCTTGAAATTCAATTATACCTCTTTTAACTTCCATTATGTGTGGTGCATTAGAAAACGAAACCCGTTTATTCATGATGAAGTCTTATTAACAACTGACTTAAAAAATTGAATGAGCCGACGTTTATAACAGACAGGATTGTTCTTCTTCTTTCACTTCTTGTGCCACTTCATCGATATTAAAATTGGTGTGATAGTTGTTTAATTGTCTCCACATTTCAACTTCTTGAGGTATTCTATTAAAGATTGAACTATCCACGGGACCGTATAAAATTGGAACAAAAGGTTGTTTGTCCAATGTATCGATTAGATAGTCTTCAATTATTGCACTTGAAAATATTAGTTGTTTCAAATATCTGGTGACGGGACCGGTAGTACAACTTAAAGTGTAAAATTCTTCTTTAGTAAAATATAATTTAACATTGTGGGTAGTTAAATCTCTGAAGCGAACAATTTGTCCTCCACGATGTTTTACTATATCAACTTCAATATTTGATTCCAATAAACTTAATCTTGTTCTTCTTCCAAATGTGTTGTTACTTAAATAGCACTCCAAAAGATGTAGATGTTTCATGAGAGATTACCAAGTAGTTTCACTGAAAGTAACCATTTTGTTTCCATGATTTAAAATAACAATTGGTGAATAATCCATTGATTTTAAAATTCCAACTGATATACTTTTTGTCATGCATGAAGAAATTGGGTAGATAATCCGAAGAAATACTTCTGTTAAAATATTGGTTGTAGTGTTAACTTCAACCTTCTTCCTTTTTTCTTCTTTTTCAGCTTCTTCTTCTTCTCTCTTCTTATGTTTGTTAAACTTTAGGAACTCGTCCATTTCTCGTTCAACTTGTTTTTCTATATCTGAACTATTATCATCCATTAGAGGTGTATTTTCTTCTCCGTTAGTAGAATTCATCTTGCGAATGATGTTTCCCATACGACGGTTGAAGATAGAATGAAGTTTCCACTAATTATTTTCTCGCTTTTATATTTTTCGTAAAATCCTTGAAATTTATACAATTACATAATTGTTTGTTTTCAACTTGTCTTTTACAAATGAAATTCTAACCTCAAAAATTGAAGCAGATAATTCTAACCTCAAAAATTTGCAGTCGTTGTACAATTCTTCTTAAAGTACATTCTTCACAATTCCGGTCAGTTGTGTGTAAGTAACTATTTTATCATGTAGAATTAGACAGTATGCCGAAGTTCCATCCGCTACTGGTTCTTCAAATTCCATTTCAATTTTTATATCCACACTTGATGATTTTACCGATTCATTTTGTTTTGAACAATCGATTACAATTATTGGAGCCTTGGAATAATACTGGTCAGGTGATAATAGTGGTGTATTAGTTTTTCCATAATATGACGATTGAAATCTTGCATACATATCGTATAAAATAGAAAAACGTTTTTTGCTGAACATGACATTCAAATTGTCATAGGGAAAGAATTGAGAGTTTAGGAAAACTTTACAATTCTTTATTTTACAGTGATCAAATTGACCAGCATTTGCAGTGATAACATCTTTTCGCTTAGTTTGAAAACCGAGTATTATGTACCTTGCTTGTTCCAAGTAAGTTGATGTCTTGACGGTCCATGTTTGTCGTTCTGTCTGAGGTAGTGTAGGGTATTCATGAAATTCCCAACTTCGGAATGGCATCACAATATCACGGTCAGATTTCAACTTTCTCAATAATAGGATTCTATGTTCATCAGCCAATCTTACATGAGGTACTCTCCAAACAACTTTATCCAACTGTAGTTGCCATTCCAGTTTATCTCCGTAGTTGCAGGGTCTGCAAGTATCAAGTCCTTATTAGTTGAAGATCTGAGTAATACTAATTCTTGTTTGACATTTATTATTACCCGTTTGTAATCTTCAGCGAATCCCAAAAGCAATCGTAAAGGTACATGAAAATCAAAGTTACCGTTGGAAGCTGGTGTTATAGTGTCTTTATCGGGGGCAACCCATCCGGCGGTGACTATTGAATTCTTCTCATGCGGTGTTAATGATGTTAATCCTTTCAATGTCGTTGTTAAACCAACCTTTTTTGTTGAATCAACCGTCACCCCTGATATTTCATATCTTATTTCATCAAAAAGATATGCCATCGGGTTATTTATAAAAGGAACTGTTGAAGCAGTTTTTCCATCCAATTTTAATACCCGTCCTTCGATGTACAAGTAACTTTCACACGGTAAAGTGTAAATATCTTGTTGTTGAATGGGGATCCTTATTTCATCGTTATTGTTTAATTTTGATGAAGTGTAAGGGTTGTGCGTGTGATATTCCTTCTCCCATAGTGTTTCGTCGAACGTTGGTCCTTGAGATATATCCAGGATATCCATCGCTGTTAAGTTTCAATCCAATCTTCTGTAGAAAACGAATGTTGTCCGATGTTAACTCTTCCAATGTCGAGGAGCTACTGAGCTCCCGACTCTTCCGTTGCGGTTTAAATGATAATCCCATGTTGACTTTTATGTTGCTGCTCTGATGTGTATCCGTATAGTAATTGTTTCTCCTCTAAAGTCAACACTATGACCGTCTTGATCCAATATGTTCAGTACGATGTCTGAAATGAAACTGGTGTTTAACGGTAGGTATATCAAGTTTTGTGGCTTCTCAACAATTTTAAAACGGGAGCCACTGTTGGATAAAATGTATGTAAAATATGTTGATTAACTCCATCTCTATACGATCCGTGTATAATGTTGCACGTGACATCGATACTATTTACTTTCAATGTTGTTACAGTTGAATCACCTGAATGAGTAGTTCCAGGAGTTAAGATTTTCTTTTTTGTACCTGTAAATCCAAGTAAACTGCCAATCGACTGTTCCAAGCTGACATCAATATAATATTTTGAAGTTATTTCTGCTTTTAAAGTATTATTGTTTCCTTTAACGGTGATATTGTCTTCTCCGAGTTGTTTCTGTAATAATTGGTTTATATCATCAATTTCATAAGCTATAGTAGGAAATGTAATTATTTTCAATTCTGAGTATTTTCCTGCAGCATCCTTAGTTTCATAATAATGTAGTAAATTGTTCTTCCCTTCCGTAACATTGGGAATTGAGTTGTAGGTAGTCAAATCAAGTAATGCCGCTTCCATAATCGTTCCTTGGATAGACGCAATGCTGGGAACAGCGTACTTTTCAATGTGGATGAATTTCCACTCAATGACACTGTATACGATGACATCTTAAAGCTGACTGACACTTTTCGCTAGAAACTCCAAACATAAATGCCCACATATTTCAGTATTGTTAGGTTGTTCTCTTTTATAATTGTAAAAAATGTTTTTGGAGTTTCGAAAATAATGTTTAAGTTCTTTTGGCGGTGGTAGATTGCCAAAACTGTCAAAGTAGTAAACGGTTTGTCCGAGCTTTTTATAGCATACCCAATGAGTGCCTGGACCATAGGTGGAATCCAAATTTACTATTCCAGTTTCATTTTTCCATATTTTAGTTGGTAATGCATCTTTCATAAAAACTCCTCGAAAGAATGGTATTTTCAAACATTTTACATAATCATTTAACTGATGATTTGTTAAGGCTTTATTTGGAATTATCAATTGATTCTTCTTATTTAGTACACACGGTATGGTCTTAGGTATAAACCTGCTCCGTTTTTTACCATTTGCCAAACAGAAGTCTTCTTTACACTTGCTTTATGAGTTCTACGACGTCCTTTTTTAATGTTTCCACCTCTTTTGGGAGTGCCTCTCTTTGCAGGTCTTCCTCTGCGACGTTTTCCACCACCTAACTTTGCTTTCGTCTTCATGGCTGTAGTTACTGCCCAAGCCGATGCTTTTTCTGCAATACTTGCGTCACTTGATTTTACTCTTTGCCAAGCTTTTTCCGCTAGAATTTTATCTGCTATTGATCTATTTGTTGAATCTTTATACTTTGAATATGCTATATCGTGTTCTTTGCAAGCTTGATCTAATTTATTAATTCCAGGATCTCCTCTTGCTAAACGTTTTGCCAACTTAGTTCCAGGTCCACAATATTGATAACCTCCGGGCAGATGTAATTCGTATGGTAAAGCGTCTATCGCTCGATTCACAACAGCACCAATTGGAATCCGTCTGAGCAGGGATAATGCAGCTGATGTTAAACCACGTCCTCTCTTGCCGCTGTCTTGACGTCGACTGAGCGATACGGTCTTCATTATGCTGTTTTATGTAACCAACGTCCTTACTCTATGAAATACTTTATGATAATGAATCCTTTTTTGTATATTCCATACTTAAATATTCATAAGTTTTACTAGTATCTATCGATGATTTCATCTTTAATCCATTGGTTTCTCTGAGAATCTTCGATTTTATTGTGTTTCATCGATGTTTTAATTAAATGATTATGCATATCAATAACTACATTACCTACAAGATTCATTACATACTCTATATTAGTAGCATCTTTGTCATGTGTACGATTATCAAGATTTGTGATACGTTTACCATTACATGTATACACAGATGGATCGTTTTTAGAGGTTGCTATAACTTGATTAATAGTAGCAACATCATTCGGAGCTATTCCTGCTGATATGTTAGATATTCTTTTATTTTTTCCATCATATACGTTATTTATTTTATCTAAAACTATAGTTTGTTTTACAACAACACAATCCTGATCATCTTTACCAGATTTAACTTGGGTTAATCGTTTACCTTTACATATAAAATTAATACCAGTAGCTGATAGTTGTGGTACTTGTGTTAAAATAACAGCATCATGTTCTTCCGTGCCTAAACTTATATTTGACAATCTTTTATTTTTTCCATCCCACTTGTCATTTTGTAGTTGTAGTAAGGTAAACTTTTCACTTCCTTGCATAAACTCATCACCTTTCTTTGACACCACCTGATTTTGTTTAACAAAAGCAGATGTTCCTTTCTTCAAGCTTTCATTCATTTGTCTCACGGTAGCAGCATCCGATGGAGTTGAACCATCTTTCAGATTGGACAACACTTTTCCATGACAATTAATAACAGCACAATTATATAAAATACAATTATCTTTAATATATTTTATATTAACACCATCACTTTCTTCTTTAGGATATCCAATATCATTTATAGTATATTTATAAAAGGAAAATCCATCCTTTTTCTTTTCCGGTATTACAGAGTGCAAATAACGCTTATTGATTGTATCTGTATCATCGGTTGGATCTGCCACATTAGTTATTTTATAATTTAAAGCATTGTACATTTTTCCACTTTTAGTCTTTTGCAACAGTAAAGCGTAATCCATCGCAGATAGCAAATAGCCTTTATTAACAACATCTCCATTGTTGACTGGTTTTGCAACATTAATAACCCTGTGAGATTTTGCATCATACAGTTGGTTGTTGTCGAGTTTTAAACTTGTAGATGTTTCCTCCTTTACTGTCTTTAAATTTGTTGCATCTCCATCTTCTTCTGGATCTTTAACAAACTTTAAACGTTTATTATTTATGTTATAGTCACCTTCGGGTGTTTGCGGTAATCCACTTCTTTTTCTGTTTTCTCCAACTTGCACTCCTAACGCGGAGTAGCGTCCGAACTTGTCGACGCTCATGTTAGAACTGACACATTATACACCTGCAACTCTTATATATCCGCGGACAATTATACAATTATGCCGCGATTCCTGAGTTCATCAATCAGAGCTACCCATTCATTATTTAAACCTGTATGACCAGCTTCCATGGCTTCATGCAATAGTCTCATTCTATCAACCAATTTATTGATGTCATTGTAGTAAATCACATTTGTATTGTATAGATTTTTCATCAATCCTTTACCAGATGTTGAAGTATCTCCTTTACTCTTTTTACCATGTTGTTCAAGAAGTGATAAATCCATAAGTGATAAAGATTTTCTTTTCAGTGGTTGTCTTACCGCTGGTGCAGTACGTAATGTTGGCAATTTTCGTGGAGGAAACAACTTTTTTTATAACGATGTTATATTTTGTTGCACGTGAACGATTAATCATTCCATCCTTTAAGTAGTTTCTTTTATGAGCGTTAGTATTTTGTAGAATCTCCTTAAAAACACTTAAATCTT